>PVHX01008126.1:0-85647 GCA_004024805.1 Geosciurus inauris | reverse complement strand
TTTTTTTTTTAATGTGGTGCTGAAGATGGAACCCAGTGCTTCACATGTGCAAGGCAAGCGCCCTGCCCCTGAGCCACAACCCCAGCCCGAAATTTCAGCTTTTTAAGACACATTTCATTTTACAAATTATGCACCATGTAATTTTTTAAACAATATTTTAAATTTTCTAAAGCTGTTCTAACAAATTACTACAAAGTTGGTGTCTTAAATCAATGGGAATTAATTTCCTCACAGTGCTGGAGGCTACAGACCAGCAGAGGTGGTTCCTTCTGGAGGCTCAGAAGGTGACGGTCTGCAGCTGTTGGTGTTCCTCATCTTGTAGCTACATTGCTCTAATCTCTCCTTGCATTTTCACATGGTCTTCTTCCTTATATGCACCCGTGTGTCTTCTCCTTTTTATAAAGATATCAGTTATTGGATTAGGGACCACCAAAATCCAGTATGACCTCATCTTAACTAATTACACTTGCAGATTCTATTTCCAAAGATCAAATTCTGAGGTTCCAAAGAATGTCAAATTCAAATTCTGGTAATGGACATATTTTTTTTAATTTTAGTAGTGGGGACATATTCAACCTATTTCAATCAGGAATCATCATTTTAGTTGCTCAATAATTACATTGCTCTATTGCTATCATTTTGTGGTTTATAGAATAAAAATACAAGAACCAGCTTTCCATTCTCTCCATTATCTCACCTTGTAATGAAATTTCAGCATGTGCATTTAATTTGGTGCCATTTTATTTTCTCTCAGAGGCAAGAAGCTTCTTTTCTAAACAAGTCAATTATTGTTATCAAATTCATGCTTCAGATAAGTCTTTTGGGATATAACTCAGGTATTCATGTTTCCCTTACCTAGTTAATTGAAAAACCACAGAAATGCTCAAGTTATTATGGGTAAGGTAATAGATTTGGGTACAGATTTGTAAGGGATATTTAAACTTGAATTGCCATTGACGTTGTTGTCTATTAAAACAACAGCTTATGTTCTGGCTGGGTCGACATTTATTATGTGTGAATTCTGTCTGAATACTTTTTCAAGTGAGTTTATATACTTACTAAATGGGAATAGCAGCACTTTGCATCTTGCCTGGATCCTCATCTATTCTCACAGATCTCATGTGTCAATCTAGATGATGTTAATTTGAATATCAGTATACATAAGAAATAAACTAATCTGCAGTTAATTTGGGGATTTACTGTCCATGGTGGCTGAAATTTCAGTTCAGAATGCACATTGGTGCTTTTTAATTTTAAACGCAATTCAACATGCACACCATAAAATCTCCTCACTTCTCAAAAGAATTCCCACTTCTTTCAGGAGCAGATAATTATTCACAAATTCTGAGCATATAACTGGGAAATTATGACTATGGTTACAATAGGGAAAGGAGATAGTGGATGGTTTTGCAGCTAGAGAGAGCTTCTCAAGCTCATCTCCCCTGGTGAGAAGGAGCAGAATAATAAAGTAAGGCCTCCAGCTGTTCTAGGTCCTCAGGACATCAATTAAGGCATGTATTTCTGAAGTCTGTTTCTGTTCCTCAATTATGTGCATTTTTTGGATACTCATTTATCGGCCTCTAAATCACATTCCAATTATGCTGAGGAGGATGGCAAAAGCATAAAATCTGAGCCTAAACCCCCTCGTTGGTGAAGAAAATAAATGATTCTCACATCATTCACACTGATATTTCTATAAATATTGTACAAATTTAACATTGTTCTGGCACTTCAATTTCAGTAGTGACACTTGCTATGTTTCCACTTAACTGACATCATACTCCAGGTTCTTAATATGTATTTTACCTAGAGGAAAGATTCCAATGACATATTTATAATATAAAATATGAAGGAAAGATCAAATATTAAAATGGTAATTAATCCTAGACTTCAAATCTCATGAAATTATAATTGCATATTAATAACTATGGCTTTGGATCCCATGGAAAAAATTAAGTTTATGAGGAAGAGAAATTGTTTTCAGAAATAATATTCTTTTGTACTGGGGTCAAAGTTCCATATGTTACTTTAACACACATGCTGTTCTACCCGTCATTATGGGCAATGCCAATAGTTTTTGAAGAGCTCATATCTTCAAATAAAGGTTGCATGTAAAGTTTTCTATTCCAGAAAAATTCCTCTGACAGTAGATAATTCTTGTACAAAATATAATAGGAAAATATTCTTGGTCTAATTTTTATCTACCATGACGACCAGACTTCACTCTCAGTGAACTATGAATTAAAATGGAAAGCTTTCACATTACAGAGAAGGGGGGTGGTGGGGAGTTATTTAAGTAAGCCTAATTTAGACAATGTAAAATGTTTTGAAGATTGGGGTCAGGCCAGAAGACAGAAGTGACAATGATAATAATGACTTGCTTCTAAATTTCTGAAACTATATGCCTGTGTATCTTTTCAGTGGGGGTCACCAGCATACAGATGCTCTTCCTTTGGGAGTCAACTTGGATACCTAGAAAGGCAGGCATCAATCCTTCTTGCTCTTTTAAATGTAACACAGATTTATTGCCATGCAACTGTGACAGAGATTAGCAGGTCATTTAATGGAATTTCTGTTACTTCTTGTGAAGTCACACTTTGCATAGAGATTCTATTTCAGTCTTGCAAAATATAGACTATATGAATTTAGGCAAACTACAACTCCTCTGATTCTTAAATTTGCCATCAATATAATGAAGTGAATAGCACCTGTTCTATTCACTAACAAAATCAAATTAATGCAGGTGAAAAAACATTTTTAAAAATACATCATTAAAATATGAAGCATATTCTTTTCTATAACTCTCAAAGAATTTTTATTCACTCATTATTCATTCACTCAAAAATGTTAAATGGAACTTACTATATGCCAGACTCTGATTTATTTGCTGTGGTTATGCAGTTAACAAATCAGACTAACATCCTTGTCATTGTGGAGGTTCTCTTTTAACCCAAAGGCAGTGAGACATTAAGTAAGTACAGGTTATCCCAGGGAGTAGTGTGCTAGACCCAAAGAGGAAACCAAGAAGATAAAGAAAAGGGAATCATATTATATAGGGTGTTCATGTACTCTTAATTATTTTACTAAGATGATCATATATGTGTGCATGCATGAACATGTGGGTACATGCACATGTATAATATACATATATATACATATATAATATACATATATAATATTTTTATTTGTAGATCCTGCTTGAAATTCATATAATTTCTCAAGTCTATGGTTTAATTTTTTTTTCAGGTTGAAAAATATCAGACAGTATTCCTTTAAATATTAATTCTAGAGGCTATGGTTGTAACTTAGTGGTAGAGTGCTTTATCTAGCATGTATGAAGTGCTGGGTTTGATTCTCAGCCACACATAAAAATAAATAAATAAAATAAAAGTCTAAAAATATATTAATTCTAATATGTTGTTTTTATTTCCCCTCACATGACTCCAGTTATATGTATATATCATATAGTTCTCTAGTGTTCTTTTCTGTGTTATTCATCCTTTGACCTCTTTATTTGTGATCAAGATGTTCTCTACTTGCTGTATTTCATTTTTCTAATCTCAGCTACTGCCACACTGACTTATAGATCATTCTTTCAATTCTAAAAATTTCATTTAATTCCTTTTTTTACAGATTCAAAATCACCTGTGATAGCCCTCATTCTTTCCTTCACTTTGTTGAAAATATTAACTATAGTTACCTTAAAGTCATTTTCTGATAAATCTAATATCAAGATCACTTATAAGTCTCATTCTATTTTTCACTTTTTATTATTGGTATCTAATGTATGAATCTTATTTGTTGGCATCCTTGAAATATTTTACAGAATGAAGGACATCAACGTTTTAAAAACTACAAAAACTAGAGATGATGACATCTTTCAGTATATGTAATTTTCTCCTTTCTGGGATGAAAAATATTACAAGCAGATCATCTTGAGCCCCTTGCAGCCATTATTTCTGAGTTGTAGCTTTTGGAGGGCCTTGATGAAGCACAGGATATTTAACCGAGATCTACCATTTCACAGACCCAGTTCTCTAATTCTTCTTCTCCCCAACACTGTAAAACAAAGTATCTTAGCCACTTAGAGGTTGCTTTCTATAACCTGCAACAGACATGTACAGCTAGGAGTTGGAAAATAAATATCTCAGAAATTGTATGGAGATGATGTTACTCATTTTTGTTTACTCATTTTTTTCTTGGATTCTTGGTTCTTCAAATCTTCCTATACTCATAAACATGAACTCTAAAGTTTATCACCCTAACATAGTGAAGCTTTTACAAAATGGATACTTTTCAAAATTTATCTGGTTTCATTTGCTCTTGTCAGGACAGTTAATTTCACTCCAGCTAGCTGGGATAATCAGACGTGGAGTTTTGATTTTTATCTTAAAATAATGTTTTGTCTACTATGTGAAAAAGAACTAGCAATAAAACAAAGGGTGAAAAGGAGACAGGGATAGAAATAGAAACATATATAGATAAGGAATTAGGGTGAATGGAAAAAAGAATAGAATGTGTGAAAATTTGAAGGGTGTTAAGGAGAAAAGAGAAAGGTAAAGTGTGGGATTTCATTCATCCAAAATTTCTATTATTTCTAAAGTTTCTGCTACTTTACAATACTGTTAGTTTGTAGGAGATTTTTTTCTTAAATAATTAGTAATAAGTGATAGCAATTGTTGAGATTGAAGAGACTAGAAAAAAAGTGTTGGGAGAAATATTAATAGCTATTACAAGCATGTTCAATATGAGAGTGTCTTACTACTGAACATAGAGATGTCCAATAGACATTTGGATGCCTGAAACTCAGGTACAGTGAAGAGTTCAGAACTGATGCTATGATCTAATGAGTCACCAGCATGGATGCATTTAAAGGCATGCAATGGAATCAGTCAGGAGTAGATGTGTTTGTGGAGTAAGAAAGAGTTCAGGAATAAGCCCTAGTGTCTCCAGAATTTAGAGGGTATTAGAAGATGCAAAATGGCTAATATGACTAAGGAGAAGAGACTAGGTGATAGCATGGAATCCTGGTTAGAAGGTAACCGACAAGTTACATGTGGAAAATTTTGTAAGAGTCAGAGTAATACTGAGAGGTAAAAGAAGATAAGGATGGAGAATTGAACTTTAAAAAAATTGTTTCTGATTTCATTGAGCTGATTGTAAATTATATATCAATTTATAGAGAACTGATATACTTTTATTGAAAACCTTATATTGAATATACTTATTCTAGCAGAGAACATGTTTTTCTTTTCCATTATTGTGGATCATATTTAATGTTCTCCAGTAGTTTGTAAGTTTTTATGCATATACCTGTTTTAAATTATAATTCCTTCTACTAAAAAGAGACCATTCAGAAATACACATACATTCACACACACACACACACACACATACACACACATACACACAATGCTGAACTATCTTCCTGGTTTATGGAAGTTTCTCTCTGATCACCATTCTTTCTTCATATTTTGATTTTATAGTCTTGTTTTTGCAGAAACATTTTAAAAGTAACTAAAGGTATTTTGACACACATAAATACAAAGCATGTAACACTATCACATTGTTTTTGATATTCTTGAAATATATTTCTTTAGCAAAGTGATAAGGATTAAAACTAATAAAATACAACTGACATCCCTGACTGTCTATGGTTCAAATTATGAATTTTCACTTTAATAGTGAGAAAGCTGTACACATTTAATAGCAATTGTACTTCTGATTTTGAATTTTGGTCTTTTCTGAGGCAACAGTGTATACTGTTGGACAGTAGTAAAAATCTACAGATTCCAGTCAACGATGTGATCATAAGGGTAAACAACAGGTACTCACGGTGTGTTCTGTTGCTGTGTTATGAGGTTTGGTAAGTTAGGTATATTAAATGTGCTTTAACCTTATATTGGCTTTATTGGGTGTAACTCCATCATAAATTCAAGACCATCTATAATGCAACAAGTTATACTCACTATGTATCTATCTTTGTCTGCATGTGTCCAACAGAGACTAGCCATCCTCTATATTTTATCTTGTTTATTACCTTTATTATAATGGATGATTCGTAAATACATATGTGCTACACATGCACATAAACACAAATACACACATGCACACACACATACACACATAGTTGTGTGACCTAGACTAATAAAAGACATAATAAGAACAAGAATGCTTGACTGAAAATGTCCTCAGTAACATTTCATGGGAAGCTTAAAAGAGATGGCATCTCTAAGTGGGATATGAATGAAGGAAAGACAAATGCAGGCTGCTTTTCAATCATGTCGGGTGGCTGAGTAGCCAGATGATCTGTGCTGAAATCAGATGATTTTGACTGGAGTCTTAATTTCACATATATCAGCCATGTGATCTTTGGTTAGTCATTTATGCATTATAGTCTTTTATTTTTAAAATTAAATATATATATATATATACACACACATATATATCTAAGAAATACAGCTAGTAGCAAAGACTGCTATAAAGATTAAATATATTTTGTGTAACAAAATCCTTGATAATGGCATTATTCATTCAGTAAATACTCCCGAGGGTTGACCATGTACTTAGGCTTGTGCTAGTGCTGCTGTATAAATATGAACCAGACCAGTACAGTTTCTGTCTATATATGCACCCATGGAGTCACAGAAATAAAAGAAAAATGATTCTTATATATGCGATTAGAATTTCTTAAAACTAGAAAACACATGGAATATTCTAGAGTTGACAGTTCTGTTAGTTTCTTATTTCTAGCTTCTATCAGGGATAGTTTATACTGGGAACATATCTTGAGTGTTTCAGAGATCCACAGGGATATTATTTTTGTCTCTCTGGAGCCTACTAAAGTCTACCTCCTAGTTTTCTTGGACAATCTGTTCCACGTTTACATTGTGGTTCCCTAGTAACTGTGCTGTCACCATGCCCTGTCTTATAGCTGCCACCATGGTTCCTCACCACTGCTGATGCTAATGGCTTAGCCGTATGCTGGTCTTAAACACTATGTGCTCAAAAACTGCCCTGAAGTAAGGAAACAGATCTGTTTTACAGTTTGGGGAATCATCACACAAAGAAATGAAGGGCTCTGGATTCTTTGGGGAATTTAATGTAGAATAGAAACACATTTTGCATTTGCTTTTCCAAATGTTACATATGTCTGCATCTCCCGAGTCACTGAAAGACTGGTTCACATATTAACATGAATTATGCAACTGACTGCAACAATCAAAATATTTCTTGCAAAGCAACCAGCCACATACTCTACTCTGAACTGAATGAGAACATGTATCTATATATTTACACATGATTAAAACACATATATTGTTCCAAAATCAATTGAAAAATTAAATTTGAGAAGCAGTTATTAATTAAGTCATCTCCACTGAATCTTCAAATATTAAATCCTATTTTACCATAAAAGTTCTACTAGTCAATCCTATAGGTCCACCTCTCTTAGAATGATGTCTGCAAATTCCAGCCATCTTAATTGTACTAGGCAAGTGCTAGAGGTTGAATATCGAATGTGCTCCAAAGGCCATCTCCCCAAAGTGGCACTACTGGTATATGGTGGAACCTTTAAGAGGTGGAGTCTAGTGAGAAGTCTTTAGAGTACTTAAGACTTGTCCTGGAAGGAAATTGTGGAACTTCAGCTCTCTCAACTCTCTTTAGCTTCCCAGCTGTCATGCAAGTAGTTTTGCTTTCACTATGATATGCAACAGGGTCAAACATTTATGGATAGTAACCTCTAGAATTCTGAATAAAAATTAACCTTTTCTCTTTATAAGTCAGCTATCTCAGGCATTTGTTATAGTGTTAGAGAGCTGACTAAAACAGTATAACTAACATAGTACAGCAGTTTAGGAACTAATCCGAGAATCCTCATGTATATCACTACCTAGAAAGATATTTACCTTGATTAGGTCTCAAATCATAATTGTTCACAAAACAGTCTTGGGAAATCACTGTGCCTAGTAATAGAAGAAAGGAAATAAAACGATAGCCCCTAAAAACAAATGTAACTCAAAAATAAACTTAACAATGACATCTGGAGAGGTTTCATGGTGTTCAAGTGTGAAGTAAAGCCCTCTGAATCTGAAAAGTGCTCAATGTTGAGACAGCAGGAAAGCAATAGAACAAAAGTATAAAGAACATGAAATAATAAGCTCCCGGGGCAGTCCTTACCTCAAGTTTTAATAACATAAAAAGGCTGGACTGAGATGAAAAATATAATTTCTTATTGTTACTTTGGATAATATCATATAGTTATATTTAAAAGATTAAAATCAGAGTATTTTGTTATATTCTTAATAAATTAAATACATTTTTACTTATTTTTGTACTATAGAAACCAGTTTTGTTGGAATGTCAATATGCTCAGATTAAAAACAAGTTATTTTTCTAAGTTTTTATGAAAATAAGTGTGGCCTTATGACTCAGTAATGGCCACAACATTGTATATTAAACTTGCTGCATTGTTCCTAGTTAAATCTTTTTCTTTTGGCTCTTTGCTGTGCTGCTTGTTCTCATCCCACTGTAGATATAATGAGAGAGCAGCCTCCCTGCAGAAGGAACTGAGAAAAAACTGAAAGGGTTTCAGATGGCTGAACCATAAATGCTCATGGGCTGTGACCATGGGGTCTTCACATTTCCCTTAGACTGACTAAACTCTAGCCCCCCAACCCCACATCCCTTTTCTTAGGGCTTTTACTTTAGAATTTTTAAAACTGCAATTTTTTTCTCTGCTTATTTAAAATGTGTATAAATCTCCTTTGAAGCCTCTCCCCAACTTTATATCCCCAGGAATGTCTTTCAAGGATCTAGAAAGCCACTTTTGGAATTTTACACATCAAGGAAGACTGGGCCCCCATCTCCCTTTGTGGGAGGCTAGGAGCTACCTTCAGTCCTTATTCTGCTCTGAGTTGTAAAACATCCTCCAGTCACAAAGTTTGGAGAAAGCTAATTCTTCCTGTTTTGGGGTCAATTAGTCAATTAACAAACACAAATTCCCATGCCTTCACTCAATCTCAGTTCTTAAAATCTTTCCTGCTTTTCTTTTAATGGAGTTGAGTCCACTATCATTCTTCTATCGTAATATTATTAGAATAAATGGTTTGCTCATCTTGTCTAGTATGATTTTTTAAAATTATTTTAATAGTTGCCTTTCTGGATCTTGGACTCAATATTCTTTCTTATTTGAAAGAATATTAATCTCAATCTTATTCTAATAATTCTTATTTGTGAAACTGAATCATATCTCTAACTAATATACAATAATTTTCTTAGAGATCCAGAAAATTCAAAGTTGGTTTAAGCTTCAGAACCACTAGAAGTTTAAGAATTTTAGGTACATAAAGTTAGAGAGAGAAAAAAAGATGAAATGTGAAGACAAACATGAAAAACAGAACCCACATACTGAAGATCAGTTTTCATAAAATGATAAAAAATAATAGTGGAAATGAGGAGGATTCGTCTTTCTACAGGGAAATCAACCCTTGCTATCTCGAAATAATCTTTAAATTGATTTCTTGAGAAATTTAAAATCAATTTTTTTGTTCAGGTCTTAATATTTTTAAAAAACAGAAGAAAAAGACAATTATGTGCCATGCATTTCAAGACATACTTAAGAATAAAAGTTGAAAGGTAAGATATCACTCAGTTATGATACCTTATGATATGAAGAATAGTTTGTTTGGTCTTCTCATGTCTATCCAGGAAAAGTGCAAAGAACTTTGTGTAGGAAAAACACTAGCGTCCAACTATTATTCATTCACAGTGGCAACAGAGGAAAGCAATACCATACCTAATTAAATTAGCTAAACGTTGCTGTCTGGATTTATCTAACTGTTGTAATTTAATCAGAGCTAAATGAGATCATCATTTAATTAAAATTGAAACTAATTAATTGTTCCAATTGTTGTTTCTATGAAAGACAAAATTTCTTAACAAAGTCACTTTGATGAAGTGAAGAGATCACTTGGAACATTGCCTTAGGACCATTGCTGTGAATTGAAGTCGTTTACAATATAATCATCTTCTTATTTTGAATTAACATAGAACATTGAAAAGAAAATATTTACTTTAAGCTTGAGCCTCCTGAAAGTATTATTTCTTAAAAAAAAGAAAACAAGTTTTTGAAAGACTAGAATAGAAACTAAAACAATTTCAAAATTTAAAGAAATATACATACTCTATTAGTTAATCCGAGGTGATCTGATCACACAGTTGATATTTTTCAGTTTTAATTTTCCAAAATGTTTGTGTTAGTTGACTCAACTGACCTTCAGACGTATCTTTTCTTTTGTACTAGTCTTATTTTTCTTCCATTACTGTGAATCAATCAAGCATTACTCATGTTAATAGAAAATGTGTATTTCCTATCATTTCTACTTTTTAGTGAAAGGTACAAATTGAAGGTATAGATCAAATAGGGGTCAGGGTTTGCGTGCATTTCTGACAAATGAGACAGTTTAAGCATAAGACATATGGACATGTCCTAGCAAATTTTGTGTCCTACATGTGGTACCAGCTAGAAGTAAACCCAAATTCAGAAAAAAATTAAGCTTGAGAGAACAGATTCCCATATGGTACAATTTTTTCCCTCCCTATGAAAGAAAGGAATTGGTGCTATTTTTAGGATCAAAATTGGAAAGCATATATTTCTTGCTCTGATTTTCTTGTCCACATCTCATTGTCATTTCATAACCTTCTGCATTCTAATCAAATAGCCCCCTCCATGATGCCTTAGGTGACAGGCAACCAAATGAAGTACTTTAATCCTTCATCTTTATGAAGATAGGGTATTTTTTTCATGACTTCAGCTCAATAAAGTATCAGTGATCAGAGAGTGGATAAAAAAAATAAGGATCTTGATTCATGAACGCTAAAGGCTTGAATGGACTGATTTTATAATCATGCTTCCTCTGACCCAAACCTGGAGAATATTGAAATTTATGTTTGCCTAAATTTCAGCTTTTTCAAGAGAGATGAGGCTTTTTTAAAAGAACAATATACAAACATAATATAAAATACAAACATCCTCAAGGTAGAGGATGGTTTAGGATATAAAAATATTTTTATTCTTTCCACAATATATTCAAGCTGCACTGTGCATTCACAGTACAAGGGGAAGGAAGAAATACACTCATGTCAGAATCCTAAGGAGGCTTTGCCCATATTTCTCATGTAGTTTGTTGGCTCTCAAGTCTCTCTTGTTCATGTTGTGGCTGCCTGAAGAATAGAAGAGTTGCAGGTGAAACACGTATCTAAAATTACATTAGATCATGACAAAATGCATAAATTGACCACAAGAAGACTAGTTCTAATCATGTTCCTGACACTAATTGGCTTTATAACCACACTTTCTGTAGAAACATTTCCTCATCTCTGAATAGAAGGGTTTAATAACTAGATCATTTTGAAGAACTTCTTCATCATTTAATATTACTTGTTTTCCATTATGGAATGCACAGGAAAGTGTGTGTGTGTTCTATAGTATCGCCTGTACTAGATTAGTACTTGGATTTAAGACAGAAATGCAATAAATGCCTTGCTTTTACAGAGTCCACATTATAATAGGAAAAAATCATAATAAACATTGAAGTTCTTTCTAGAAGTTAATTCTAAAAATATATTATACATTGTCGGGGCTGGGATTATGGCGCAGTGGTAGCGTGCTCGCCTAGCTTGCGTGAGGCACTAGGTTCGATCCTCAGCACCACATAAAAATAAAATAAAGATATTCTGTCCACTTACAACTAAAAAATAAATATTTAAAAAAATATATAATACATTGTCAAATAAATGCTGGGCATTAGTAAAGTGATAAAAACAGATTGTGTGTTCAGGAACTATAGCAATAGAGGAAAACAGACCTCAACATAGAATCAGGCTCAATTCTTGTACAGCATGTAAAAGTGGGGTTTTAGAGCAACACACACACACACACACACACACACACACACACACGCAGAAAAAAAAAGTTTGTAGGGGTTGATGGATAGAATATTTCTAACAGGAGATATCAGGGGTAGAGGAAATTCTTGCAAAAGTGAACTAAAATGATGCTTGCTGAAAGCATGTCAGAGTGAACATATACCATCTGGGAGATGGTAATGGGTAAAGAATTTGCACAGTGTTTAGGGGCGGGGAATTATTCTCAAACTGACTGAGCAGCAGTCTTGCTACAACTGAGCTCTTGAGCATAAGGCTAAAGTTTGTGGCCTCTGAAAAAGGGTTCAGAGAAACTTGTTCAGGTTTGGTCAAATGGACTAGGGATGTAGTTCAGTTGTGGAGCATTTTCCTAGCATTTGCTAGACCCTAGATATAATCTCCAGCACTGCCGTAAATACAAAGGATGAGAGTTTTTGTCAATGGTTGTTATAAGGTTATATGTTAAATGGGAAAAAAAATCATTTAGGGGCTACCACCTAGTCCCCAAGCCTTGTAATGAACAGTCCCTATGTTTAAGTAATATATTGCCCTATAGAGGCTATTACGTGTGAAAGGATACACCCAACATGAAGTGATATTTTCTTCAACATAGGTAGCAAAAAATCACAATGATACACACATGAGGGTTATCTCACTTGAATCAGAAGGTCAGAGAAGACATATTCTGAAGCTATAGCTTGAGACAAAAGATGTATTTATAACACCAGTTATTTTCTTAAGGAAAAATTCTCTAGACAGTGAAAGGTAAACACTAATAGCACCCAAGATACATGCTAGGTCAAAACAATGTAGGAGAGAGTCTTGTTCCTTCTCAATAGACAGCAATTATTTGGCCAAATTCATATGTTAAGTATTTTTATTTAGATAACTAATACAATTTGCTAGGTACTGGGCATAGTGCACAAAATGACATGCTTGTCTCTTCATTAAACTCATAGCTATAGGAACAACTACAGCAATAATATCATATAACATAGCTAATGTAATAACATAACAACATATAATAACATAGCTATAATAACACAATAAAACAAACCTATAAATGTAAAACTGCAAGTTGTGTTATCACATAGAGTTCTTGACAACAAATACCAAGAGAATCAAGCAACTTGATTTAGTCAGGTGTCAAAAAATTCTCCCTGAAGAGATTACCCTCGAATGAAAACTGGAAGGAGAAGAAGGAACACAGAGATGTACAAAAACTGATTTTGTGTTGAAGAGTTTGTAAATGTGTTAGATGAGCTAGACAGGGAAGGGAAGGCTAAGTGTCTAAAGTACTATTACTCAACTACTGTTCTGGAAGACATAGATCAAAGTACTTCATGGAGAAAGCTTTGCTAAGGAGAAAACAACACAGCACAAAACAAACAAAAATCTGCTGATGTGGTTGATTTACATTCTGGCTCAAAAAAATGAACCTGGTTTCTGAATTGCAACACAACATTTGCTAACTGGCGAGCAGTTCATCAGTGGAAAAGCCTGCTTCTCTAGAGCACCCCATGCAGAGAAAAGATGATTTCAGAAGGTACCCGAAGAATTAGCCATGCTACCGGAATAGGCAAGCCACCACTGAGCCAATGTATAGCATATTGAGTAGAGTGGAAAATGAGGCTTTGAGTATGCCTGATTTCTCAAGATCAGATGGGATATACTAAGAAGTCTGGATTTGTTTTGCATATAATCAAAAAAGCACAGAAGGCTTTTTAGAGGGCAATTATATACTCTAAATTTTATTTTTTTAAAAAAGTGATTACTTAATTGATGACCTTCTATGTCCATAAAGGAAAGGTAAATGTAGGAGCCAAAAATAATTAGATTGTCAAGTTATTTCATCATTTTAGTAAATGAGGGACTCCCTATATTTGAAAATTTGGTGTAATATGTATTAGTGTTTTTCCTCCTGTCTTATTAGATGTTCATCTGGATATGTTTATATTTATGTATTACATTTTTATGCATCACTTTAATTTTAAACTGACTAACAGTGAAATAAAATGCTTAATGAATGATAAAACAATTCAAATATTAGAACTAAAGTGGTAAAACATTTGGACATGGCAAACAATGGAATTTGTCCTTGAATGGAGCTAAATGTACATAAATACAGGCTCAAAGATGTATGTAATAAGGTAGCATCTGTATTGTATCATCTGTATTGTGAAAAACAACAGATACATTTTAATGGATTAGAATCCATTTAAAGAATTTTTTTTGGTTCCTTTCATTAATAAAGCTATTTACATTAACAAGTCACTGAAGTACCTAAAAAACAAATCTCAGGTAATAGAAACTGAGCATCAAAGAATAATATTACCTCTACTGTCATGACTATGATACAAAACAGTAACAACAACGACAAAAAATCTTGTTATGATTTGGATCTAGGGTGGACCCAAAAGCCCTTTGTGTTAAAGGATTAGTTTCCAATATGGCAATGTTCAGGGTGGGGCTTTTGAGAGGTGATTGGATCATGAGGGTCTCTCAAGGACCATGTTGATTGAATATTTTTAAACCAATATCAAAGAGAATTTAGTGAGCAATTAAACAGATTAGTTAATTCTCTCTTTGTTACTTTATCTATAAAACTACTTAGGTAAAATATTATAAAGTGCTTAGATTTCCAAGTTATTTACAAGATTTTGAAAGAAAAAATATTTGGAAGGGAATCACACTTGCGGGGGTTGTAGTCCATCCGGAACCAGCAGGTCAAAGGGGTACCCCCACATTCACCTAGCAGTGGAAGTCGGGAAGAGTTGGAGCCAACTGGCTGCCCATTCCCAGCCCTCTGAGGACAATCAGACATGCCAGGGAGACCAGTCAAAGCAAGTACTTCATATAATTGCGAACAAGCATTTAACTTATAGGGCCTTTAGGCTAATCAGAGACAATGCATGTAGCCAGCAGCTGTCCACGTGGCAAGGCACACAAACTCCCTGAATTCTGTCCATGAGCTGATCACGTTCGCAGAACCAACAGTAAACCAATCATATAGTCCCTCCTTCCTCTGTGCCCTTCTCGTTTACATACAATGGCTAGTTGCCATCTTAAGGGCATAGCATGGAGCTAGCTCCCCCCACACACTGATTCCTAACACTTGGAAAATGTTAGGATTTTGAAAATGTTAGTCAAAGCATTCAACTTCACAAAGTAGTATAGTAATTGAATAAAAAGAAATAAATATGATTATTGCATAAAAAATTCCACTTATACAAACATCTGATTTTTCTGAGATTTTATTTTTTGTTCAAGATGTAGAAAGAGTAAAAATGTACCTGTTTCAGACATAATTAAGACTGATGAGAGGAAAACAAGTAGGCATCAGGGTACCTGGTCTGAATATGTACTGGTTACATGCATATTAAATGATTTTGCTGAGTGTTAATATAAAAGTTAGTTGAACAGTATCAGACACAACCATTTAAATGTGCAATAATAAATTTATTCTGATACTCAAACAAGGGAGTATACCATCCCATGGTGAATATATTATAAAA
This sequence comes from Geosciurus inauris, assembly GCA_004024805.1. Taxonomy (NCBI): domain Eukaryota; kingdom Metazoa; phylum Chordata; class Mammalia; order Rodentia; family Sciuridae; genus Geosciurus; species Geosciurus inauris. The sequence goes on along the minus strand of PVHX01008126.1, from coordinate 70,207 downwards.
GAAACTCAAGTATGTATAATTTTTTTTTTTTTTTGGTACTGGAGATTGAACTCAGGGGTACTCAACCACTGAGCCACATCCCCAGCCCTATTTTTTTTTGTGTTTTATGTAGAGACAGGGTCTCACTGAGTTGCTTAGTGCTTCGCCATTGCTAAGGCTGGCTTTGAACTCGCAATTCTCCTGTCTCAGCCTCCCTAAGTGCTGGGATTACAGGCTTGCGCCACTGCACCCGGCTTCAAGTATGTATAATTCTTGTATAATTTACACTTATTGTTTTTGAGTCTCCAATTTTTTATTTATAAAACAGGAAAATAAACTATTTAACTCAAAATATTGATATAAATATTAGAAGAGAAAAATTTATATATATACTATTTCTGCAGGAACACACATATACACACACAGATTCAAGAATCTTGTGAATTCTTAACAAATAAAAACATCTTATTTTCTTTAATTGTATACTCTAAATTGATAATTTTTTGGCTTGAATCTGAAATTAGTGTTGGACATTTACTCCCATCTTTTAAACTTATAACATATTGTAGGAGAGATTCTTTTAATGTCCATTGGGGAGGTTGATTTCAAATGAGTATTATTCTATTCTAGCTAGTGTTTTACTCTCTTTTTCCATATGAAGTTACAGTCCTGTCCTGAATAATTATCTGAATACTGACCCAGTTGACAAGGATCCAATTAATCTGAATAGTACATATGAAACTTTATTTTTAGGGGACTACATTTTATCTCTGTTTCTAACTGCAAACTAGATCCTTCTTTAAGGGAATATATCAATAGTACTGAAAAAGAAGCAGAAATAGGCCAGCAAGATCTTCTAAAACTGCACCCCACCCCTCAATGTTTTGGTCATCTCTTTCTCCAATAGGAAGATGAATCTAGATTTTCTTTCCTCCACTGGAAATGTTACTTGTTACAGTAGAACATCTCTATATCATCTTGAAAATAATCCTGTGTAAATGTTTAGATACATTTGAGGATTTTACAAGCACAATCAATCGAACAGAATTTATTGAGTAACAATTGGCTGTTTACCTTAACACTATAACCAATCTGGAAATAGGTGGCTTTGTAATGACTGATTAGGAGCAGGTGTCAGGTTGATACAATACAAATAGTAATCACTTGTATAAACAGGCCTAATCTTGAGGCTGAACATGAGATATTTGTTTGTATTCTATTTTCCACTACTACAGGACCTAAAATTTCTAAATTCTGCTGTGTTGAGAAAGCTAATTCTGTATTTACAAATGTATCTGCAATTCTACGTTAATAAAAACATAAATAGCTTTGTGAAGTCTGTGTGCTTCTGAGAAGCAACACCTTTATGAGGAAAAACCTGCCTTTATCATTTCTATCTAGACTTTAAGTTTTCTGGGAATTAGAATTCTAATTTATTTATCTCTATATCAATAACATCTGGAATACAGCCTGGCATATAGTTGATATCCCATAAATTCATGTTTTGCCTTATTTTCCAATGCTGTCATACAGATGTATTCCTTATTACAGGTGTTTTTAAAAGTATGAGAATTACAGCAGTCTTACTGAAACTAAACAGTGAATTACTGAATTATTACACTTTTCTTTAACCTACGCAGCATATATTTGAAAATGTATAAAGTTGTACTAAGGTTGAGAGAACAAACTTTCTAAATTACATATTATTGCTTGTTTATAATAATTAAAATTTGACTTAACATTTACAAATTACAATTTGGAAAAGGAAAGGAAAAAGTTAGTCAATCCTTTTATAATCTAAGGACATAACATTTTCATACTTAACATGGGGGAAAGTTTCAAGCTGATAAAATTAGAGAACATGCTAAAACTATATAGTACAGCATTTATCCAGAAAAACTCTAAAATATGAAAAAATAATAATACAGTAAGTTCTTTTAATTGAATTGAATGAGAAATTGGTGATATAAATTCTAACTGAAGCCCTAAGTCAAAATTACTGAAATTGTTCTGTATTTAATTCTTTTTCAAAGAAATCAAAATTCTTACTTAACTATATATGAGGGAGTGCTTAAAAAGTACCTATATATAATATAATATATAAAATAAAGACAAAAGAACTTGGTTGATATGTAGTTCTTGAAGGATGGGGTGAGAAAATATGCTAAAATACAGATGGATTATTTTAGCTGTTTCTCAGAAACACTTTCCTGACCTTTTGATTAATACTCTATTATGATCAAAAGTTATATATCCTGTGTGTGCTTCTGTGTATAATTTGTTGACTAAGTAATGATGATGATGCTATTTGTAGGGTTTTTTTTATAGATATCAACAATATTTCTGCATCTTGGGAGCTTAGTAGATGAATTGTCTTTCATTATACTATTAGAGTATAAGGAATGGTGACCCTCCAAAAAATATGTACATGTCCTAATCCTCAGAAAAAGTGAATGTGAACTTATGTGGAGAAACATTATTTGTCAGTCTGATGAGAGCACCATGGTTTATCCAAGTCTCCCATAAATACCCTGGTAATTGTTCTTAGGAAAGACAACAAAAGCACGCATAGAAGAGAAGACCTTGTAAAGATGAGGGCAAACATAGTAGTCACAAGTCAAGGAATGTCTTGGGGAAATGGAAGCTTGAAGAATCATGGAAGGATTCTCATCTAAACACTTTGAAAGGAGTGCAGCCCTCTGAACACTTCAGATTCAGATTTTCTAATTGCCAAAACTGTAATAGATATTATGGAAGAACTAGAAAATGCATTTATGTTTGTGTGTATGTGTGTGTGTGTATTAAAACTGATATTCAGATATTAAATTTTTTGAATTCTTTATATGACCTTGCATTCCTTGGATAAAACCAACTCAGCTGTTGTATTTAATTCTTTGTATTTATTTCTGTTCAGTTCAATAGTATTTTGTTGAGAATGTTTTATCTATATTTGTAAGTGATATTGCTTTATACTTTCTTTTTTCTTTTTAACCAGCCTTTGGTTTTTGAGGATTGGCTTACTTCACTTAGCATTATATTCTCCAACTCCATCCATTTATTTGCAAATGCCATGATTTTATTCTCTTTTAATGCTGAGGAATATTCCATTGTGCATATATATCACAGTTTCTTTATCCATTCATCTATTGAAGGGCATTTAGGTTGGTTCCACAGTTTAGTTATATTGTGAATTGAACTTCTATAAACACTGAAGTGGCTGTGTCACTGTAGTATTCTGTTTTTAAGTCCTTTGTGTATAGACCAAGGAGTGAGATAGTTGTGTCAAATGGTGGTTCCATTCCAAGTGTTCCAAGGAATCTCAATACTACTTTCCAAATTGGTTGCACCAATTTGCAGTCCTACCAGCAATGTATGAGTGTGCCTTTTCCCCAACATCCTCACCAACACTTATTGTTGTTTGTATTCTTGATAACTGCCATTTGACTGGCATGAGATGAAATATTAGAGTAGTTTTGATTTGCATTTCTCTAATTGCTAGAGATGTTGAATATTTTTTCATATATGTGTTGATTGCATTTCTTCTTCTGGGAAGTGTATTTAGCTCCTTAGCTCATTTATTGATTAAGTTGTTTTCTTTGTTGTTGTTAATTTTTTTGATTTCTTCATATATCCTGGTTTGTATATCTAGTGTTTTGAACCTAAATTAGATTAGTGCTCTATCTGATGGGTGAGGCAAAAATTTGCTTCCAGAACATAGACATTTTGTTCACATCATTGATTGTTTCTTTTGCTGAGAAGAAGCTTTTTATTTTGAATCCATTGCATTTATTGATTCTTTATTTAATTTCTTGAGCTTTAAGAGTCTTATTAAAGAAGTTGGGGCCTAATCTGATGTGGTGAAGATTTGGACCTACTTTTTCCTCAATTAGGTGCAAGTTCTCTGGTTTAAATCCTCGGTCCTTGATCCACTTTGAGTTGAGTATTTTTCTTGGTGAGAGATAGGAGTTTAGTTTTTATATTGCTGCATGTAGATTTCCAGTTTTCCCTGCACCATTTGTTGAAGAGGCTATCTTTTCTATAATGTATGTTTTTGGCACCTTTGTCTAGTATGAAATAACTGTATTTATATGCATGTGTCTCTGTGTCTTCTATTCTGTACCATTGGTCCATATGTCTATTTTGGTGTCAGTGCCATGCTGTTTTTGTTACTATAGCTTTGTAGTATAATTTAAGGTCTGGTATTGTGATGCCTCCTGCTTCACTCTTCTTGCTAAGGATTGCTTTGGGTATTCTGGGTCTCTTATTTTTCCAAATGCATTTCATGATTGCCTTTTCTATTTCTGTAAGGAATGACATTGGGATTTTAATTGGAATCACATTGAATCAGTATAGCCCTTTGGTTAGTATGTCCATTTTGACAGTATTGATTCTGCCTATCCAGGAGCATGGGAGGTTTTTCCATCTTCTAAGGTCTTCTTCAATTTCTTTCTTCAGTGTCTTGTAGTTTGCATTGTAGAGGTCTTTCACCTCTTTTGTTAAATGGATTCCCAAGTATTTTATTTTTATTTTTGAAGCTATTGTGAATGGAGTAGTTTTCCTAATATCACTTTCAGAGGATTCATCACTGATGTATAGAAATGCATTTGATTTATGAGTGTTGATTTTATGGGCTGCTGCTTTGTTGAATTCATTTATTAATTCTAGAAATTTTCTAGTGAGATTTTTTGGATCCTCTAAGTATAGAATCATGTCATCAGCAAATAATGGTAGTTTGAGTTCTTCTTTTCCTATTTATATCACTTTAATTTATTTCATCTGTGTAATTACTCTGGCTAGAGTTTCAAAGACTATGTTGAATAAAAGTGGTGAAAGAGAGTATCCCTGTCTTGTTCTCATTTTTAGAGGGAATGCTTCCAATTTTTTCTCCATTTAAGATAATGTTGACCTTTGGTTTTACATAGATAACTTTTACAATATTGAGGTATGATCCTACTATTCCTAGTTTTTCTAGTGTTTTGAACCTAAAGAGGTGCTGTAATTTTTCAAAAACTTTCTCTACATCAAATGATAAAATCATATGATTCTTGTCTTTAAGTCTATTCATGTGATGAATTATGTTTATTTATTTTCGTATGTTGAACCAATCTTGCATATCTAGGATGAAATCCATTTGATCTTGGTGCCCTGTCTTTTTAATATGTATTTGTATGCAATTTGCCAGAATTTAATTGAGAATTTTTGCATCTATGTTCATCAGGATATTGGTCTGAAGTTGTCTTTCTTTGGTGTGTCTTTGGTTTTGGAATCATGGTGATACTAGCCTCATAGAATGAGTTTGGTAGGATTTCCTTGTTTTCTATTTCATGGAATAATTTGAGGAGTATTGGGGTCAATTCTTCTTTGAAGGTCTTGTAGAACTCAGCTGAGTATCTGTCTGGTCCTGGGCTTTTCTTGGCTGGTAGACATCTTCTATTTCTTGCTTGAGATTTATCTGTTTAAGTTGTGTATATCCTCCTGGTTCAGTTTGAGTAGATCATATGCCTCTAGAAATTTGTCAGTGTCTTTAGGGTTTTCTATTTTACTGGATTATAAATTTTCAAAATGGTTTCTAATGATTTTCTATATTTCAATAATGTCTGTTGTGATATTTTCTTTTTCACATGAATTTTAATATTTTGAGTTTTCTTTCTCCTTCTTTTTGTTAGAGTGGCTAAGGGCTTATCAATTTTATTTTTTTTCAAAGAACCAGCTTTTGTTTTGTCAATTCTTTGAATTGTTTCTTTTGCTTCAACTTCATTGATTTCAGCCCTGATTTTAATTATTTCCTGTTTTCTACTTATTTTGGTGTTGATTTGTTCTTCTTTTGCTTTATACTTATGTTCTTTAGTTGGCATCATGTTGATACTGTGTTCACAGAATGAGTGGGAAATATTCCCTTCTTTATTGTTGTTTGAAAGAGTTTGTGTAGACTTAAATTTGATTCCATTGTATATGTTTGGGATGATTCATTAATAATTTATAACTGGATTTTTCTGTGTGGGTAGTGCTCGTCACAGGATTTGTGTCTTTCTAAACAATTGTCCTTTTATCTAAAGTTTAATTTGTTTGCATTTAGTTGTTCATAGAATCACTTATTTTTTAATTTATGTAAATGAACAGTAGTAATGACCTCTCATTAATTTCTAATTTCATTAAATTGGTTTTTTCTTATTTTGGTCATTCTTAGTAAAAGTTTGTCAATTTTGTGTATATTTTCAGAGAAATCATTATTTTTTTCTCTACGTTTTTTTTAAAATTCATTAATTTACATTGAGATCCTTATTAACTTCCTCTATTTATCTTAATTATTTAAAGCCAAAGATTTAATTTGATCTTCTTTTTAAGTGCTATAAGGTGGAAGTCAAAGTATTGACTTGGGATCTCTCTTTGTAATTAATATAGATAGGCACAAGTACAAATTTTCTCCTAAACACTTGTCTTTACTGCAATTTATAATTTTTGGAATCATGTCATTCAATTCATCTCACCTCATTTGTTAACTTTCTTTGTGATTTCTTCTTGATCCATTGGTACTTAGAAGCATATTGTTTAATTTTCATGTACTTGGAATATCCTGAAATTCTTTTAGGTATTAATTTCTAATGTAATTCTATTGTGGTCAGAGAATATACTCTGTATGATTTAATTGTGTTAAATTTATTGAGCTTTCTTGTTCTCTTCAATACCTTGAAAGTTATCTTAGAGAATGTTTCATGCACATTTGATAAGAATATATAATCTACTGTTGCTGAGTGGAGTGTTCTAGTAGATGTGTGTTAGATCTAGTTCATTCATTATTATTTTTAGTATAAACTCAGAATAATTTAAAGTTACAAAACTCCTATGTCTTTTTACACTCCATAAATATTATCCTAACAAGTATCTCTTTCAATTTTAGTATTTTCTTATATTCAGAGACTACGTTTTATTTTCCTTTGCACCCTTACCTATCATTGTAAACATATAATAAATCTTTGTGGGAATTATTTATTTTTATACCTCCCAGTTATCATGTTATGTTATCTCCACTATAGGATCAAAGGCCAAAATGTATACATTAAAATTCAAATAAATCACTCAATTATACTGTGGCCATGATGATATTAGGTCAACATTCATGTCAGGTGATTCTGTGACCCATTTCCAAATTTCCTTTATCTCTATGCCTATAGTACCAAATATCCTCTCATTCAATATTTAAGACAGATAATTTAGATGATTATCTACATTAATCTTCTCTTTAACATAATACAGGTAAAATAGTTCATGTGCTTTCTATATACTTCTAAATCAAATAATAGATATATAAAACCATTTTCTTAGACTTTTAATAAAAATATGATATTTAACATGAACATTTATAATTTCTGTCCATTATAATATGTAGCTTCAGTCTCTATTTTTTAAACTGAAACTACTTCAGGAAATGTAAAACTAAATAAATTACTAAAGCCAGCAGAAAGTTAGAGAGCAAAGATAAAAATTATAGAGTCAAATATATTGTCGGGTCCTATAAAATTTCTTCATGTATACAACTTTCAAAATTACAAGTCATGGTCTTATTATAAAACATCTGTTACAGCTGACTTGTTACAGACATTAGTGCAGGGTTTTACACATATTTATATCTTCTATAGAAGTTACACTACTTGAAATCAAAAGTCAGTCATCAAAATATACCACAAATTTCTTTCCAAAGAGTGAAGTCCAGTTACTTAAAACATAATTCACTGCTTCATTTTTTTAAATAAGAAAAATTTTCTCAGTAAAAAGATATTTCCTGAGCATAGTCAAATAATGTTTCTGCATAAGAATATCTTTCATGAATATTAAAATCTTTGGGAATTTGGTTACAGTGAATGTAAATAAGAATATGTAAGCTTTCACAACATTTCTGAAGGGCACAGAACAAATTTTGGGTTTTATAAATAGGTATTATTTTCCTTATATCCTAAAATTAAAGTTAATTTATAATATAAGGTTCAGTTTTCATACCTAATATCTATAGTATTAAAAATAACAGCCCCTATCAATGTCCATTATCTAGTCCCCAAATATTGGAAATGTGCCAACTTTATGGTAAAAGAGACCTACAGGAGTGAAAATGTTAAAAACTTTGAGATGGGGAAATTATCTTGGATTATCCTAGTGGAGCAATCTAATCGTATTATTCTTAAATATAGAAAATGAAAAAAGAAAACTGAAGCAGTGAGCTAAAGCATGGGAATCAAGGTTATGGTCCAAGAAATTTGATATCGCTAAAAGCTGACAGCCAGCAAGAAAACAAGATTTCATCCTACAATTTCAGAAACTGGATGCTGCCAACAACCAGAATGAGCAAGAAAACACATTCTTCCCCAGAATCTCAGTAAAGGAACACAGAGTTCCAACACCTTGATTTTAGCCTGTGAATATTCATATTGGAATTCTTTCCTAAAGAGCTGTAACATAATAAATTTATGTTGTGTTAAGTCACTAAATTTGTCACACTATGTTTGGGCAGCATTGGAAAGGTAGCATAATACCATTACATTTATTTGAGCTATGTGAGACATTTGCTTTATTTTTCAGAGAACATATCCTTGATACGTATGCCTTTTGGTATTCATCAAACAAATTTTATGAATATGAAATATTCACAAACACAATCACATATTCTGGAATATCTACTGCACTCATTCTATTTGTTAGCCATTATTACCTTATTGTTAATAGCCCAGATTCATCCCAATTATCTGGTTAAAGCTCATATATTAGTAACAGGAATTTTATTACAAAAAAACAGGTATATATTAATAGAATGGAAACCTATCCTAATGCAGATAGGCATGCAAAGATAAGTGCCAAATCAAAGAGGTCCTATGAAGATATGATGTGATACATTCCTTCATTTAGGATTATTTGATGTAGCCTTAAGCAGCAAAACATGTAAATCCTACTAATTATAGGATCTTATATATAAGCAACATTTCAAAACTTGCATGCCGAATGCCATATCCATTTGCTTCATTTTTCTCTATGTTTATTTTTATTGCCAGTTGAGGGTATGTTTATAGTCTTCTCCTAAATGTTAATAGAATATTGGCTGGTTCTAGGTCTTTAATTACTCCTCATAGTTTTTTGACATGAGATCCTCAACTAACTTGCTATAAATAAATTTATGTGAAATTAGAATATGTGTTTCTATGCAAGAGTTGGGTATTTAAAGTATTTCCACCTCAATGATATATTGTATATTTGAAAAAATACTGCTTAAAATTATTTTCTAGTAATGTAAAACTTAAGGATGAAAAATGTTGGCTTTTCTACAGTAAACTAAGAAGTGACTTATGATAATGATATTGTCTTTCCTTCTCCTGAGACTGATTTTATGCACAATTTTAGTCAATGATTTAGAAATTTAGACTAAATCATAACCTAAAATTATGTAGGAATTTGAGATATTTTAAGTAGAAACAAGGGCGAGGAGTGAAAAGATGACTGGTATTTAAAGTGATAACAAGACAATTCAGAGGCACTCTATAACTATTCAAATTCCTTTCCCATGGCATAAATTATCTTGCAAGTGATTTTAGATATTCTCTCATATTGATGCACTAAAGCCCTGGGATGGTACAGAACAGTCCAACAGCAAAAAGGTAAGTAGTGGTTTAATATGTTTTTTTCACTCCTAATTAAGCATTCTTGTATTCACTGTAAGACATTTTTCCTATATAACAGTGTGCATATTTCTTCATAACACAAAGGAATTAAGTAAAATATACTTTTCAAGTATTACTAGTCACTCACTATAAACAAAAGGATATAGACTAGAATGATTATAAAAATCCTTCTTTAAAGTAATGTTCATCCAAATGGGACTTTGACAAATGATTTAACATTTCTTTCTGAATTCTCTCATCTTAATAGATTGTATAATAAATCCTTCATAAAAGCATTACTCACAAGTAGTATAACTCACAATGGTTCAGAAAGTTCATGAGTTTAATAGTAATAAATTGCTATATATGCATATTCTTTATATGAATATATTTTGCTAAAAGAATCTAGTGTAAACAAATATGCTTTAATATCTATTTAATTGCAAACTATTGCACAAGCCCATAATAGAAAAACCATGCTATCTGATCACATGTTCCCTGGAGGTTTAGCTGGGTACAAACCACAAGGTTGACAAACAGTTGGACTTAGTGTGTGGAAACATCTGTGCCTTCAAATATTCCAAAATGCTTATAACAGAAAATAAGCATGAATTTCTCATTTGATGCAAGGAAATTTACTTGAATAAAAGTACATAATAGATAAAAGGAGAAATGTGTGGAGGAGCAAAAGGTATACTTACTAGTTTGAGCTCAAACGGAGACTTTTGTGTCAGCATAAATACCAAGAAGTGAACCTAGTCCAGAAAAATTGGGGCAAGGATTACAATACTTATCTTAGTGATTTTTCTAAATTGATCAATCATATGCAGGATTCTGAATTATCCAGTTGAGTCACGTTATACTTACCTAGGATACTAACTGCTTTACAGTGATAATGGTGAGGGTAAGGACATCATGGATTAGAAAAGAACTTCCAGTATACATAAGAAATCTTACAGTTCTTTTACTGGCAGGGGAAAAATACCAGCGATAGTACATGACAAGGTGCAAAAGAAATGCCAAACGAGGGCTGTGGTTGTGGCTCAGCGGTAGAGCACTTGCCTCACATGTGCGAGGCACTGGGTTTGATTCTCAGCACCGCATACAAATAAATGAATAAAACAAAGGTCCATCAACAACTAAAAAATATTTTAAAAAAACGAAAAAGAGAAATGTCAAACTATACTAACTACCAAAGTATTTTTTCAGAATTCTCATATTTCTTGCCTTATAGTAATAATTTATAATTATCCAAGTTTTATTTCTTACTCCACACTCAATGTCATGTGAGTCAGTCGCGGAGGTGAAGTAAGGTCTTTGCTCTATGCAATCATTTGGGACACAGGTTCATTTAGTCTAATGGTTTGATCTTTCTGAAACCTTTAGCATAATTTCACTGGAAATTTTGAATTCCAACTCACTAACATCAGAGAGGTCTTTTGTAGGATATTCAGGAACATTTTTTGGTGGCCAGCCTCCTCTGTTCACTTTTCAATGGCTAAAAAAAGTCACTTGGCCCCATACAGATACAAAGCATAGTAATGCAATCTGGAAGTTTCTAAGCCAAGTAAGATCATTAATATTGGTATATAACTGCTAAAATAAATATTACACTATTCAAAACATTAAAAATAGCTCACACATAGCAGGGCACATTGATGCAAACCTCTAATCCCAGCACTTGGAAAGGCTGAGACAGGAGAATTGCCAGTTCCAAACCAGCCTCAGCAAAGGGGAGGTGCTAAGCAACTCAGTGAGACCCTGTCTCTAAATAAAACAAAATAGGGCTGGGGATATACTGGCTCAGTGGTCGAATGCCCCTGAGTTCAATCCCTGGTACCAAAAAAAAAAAGTATAGCTCACAAACAGAGTTCATACTAAGCAGCTACCTTATGTTTTTCATGGATCGTGCATGTATTTCATTACTAAAAATATTCTGAATAATACTGTAATTCTCTGCCACCTACTATTCACTCTAAAGTCAGTATTTGTATTCCTTTTATATCCTGTAAAGTTAACTGCAGTATTTTGCCTTCTAACTAGAACACTCCGTGACACTATCAATCTACCACTAGTTCAAACACTACAGGTAGTTACTCCAATATCCCCAAAGATTTAGTTGAACAATTATCCATAATAAGCAGATTTTTAATCAAAGAAATAAGGCATAGTTAATTAGACACAAGGCCTGTGCTTTAAATGATTCTTATTAATTGTGTGCTTCACCTTCCAGCACGCAAACCAAGTGTGACGTGGTAGTTTTTCCTTTAACTGATGCTCACAGAGATTACAGTTAGACACAGACTTAATCCAATTAGCAAATTCGTTCTCCTGTGAAAAGTGAAAAAATGCTGACAGTTGCAAAGAAAATCATTTGTGATTTTCTGTTGCTGTGTTCTCCAATTATATCCCTGCACAAGCACTGAAGTATCACACAGTGCCAGGAAATGGGCAATGAGATGTATTTGAATTTGAAAATACAGCTTTCTAATGAACCAAAAATCATAATCTCACAAAACTATGGTACAATATTAAAGATAATAATTGGAAAAAATATTCAAATATTTTTGCATGTGACCTTTTTCTTAGTTTGAAATTTCAACTCTAGTGTAAAGGAAAAAAAATTGTAAGAAAAAAACATCAATAGAGAATAAATATCTGAAATGTTCCAGAGTTTTCTCAATTCTATGTGAATTTCCATTTCAATGCAAATGCGCAATACTTCTGGTATAATACACTCTTAAGTAAATTACTAAGGTAATTTTTGGTAGGATAAAGTATTCATGTTATATTTTGTAACATTAAATACTAGACCTTATTGCTAGAGCAAATAGGAAATTCAGATGGAGTACTTGGATTCTTTGCTTTATAGTCTCTGTGATACACTTCACAGCTGTTATCATCTGGAGACAGGGTGCGGAATGAGAAACCCTACCTTATACTTAACATGAAATACTACTTGTTTCACCTGCCACAGTCTCACAAGCAGATTTAATCTGTACACTGCATTTATTTTAATTTAACAATCTGAATTTAATATCTGCAAATATGTTTGAGATAAATTTATAAAAAAGTAGTGAAAATAATGGCTTCACTTTTTGTGCTTGTCTGTGTTTTATAACCTTTCTCTTTTACTGGACCATCTTGTATGGTAGAGTAGAGGAGTGAAAACTATCTATTTAAATTCATGTTTTCTCACTAAACAGTATTAAACATTCTGGATATGCTCATTTTCATATAAACTGAATAGATTATTTTCTTCCAAGTAGAGAGTTGTGAACTCTGTTCAGTGTACATATTGTATTTCCTCAGCAATATCAGCATTAGGACATAAGTAATCACAATGACAGAAATGCTTGGTGATACTTTGTAGTGGATGTTTCAGGCAAAAAATAAATATATACTACCTAAATATAGTTTCATACAAAATAAACAGATAGAAAAACATACAGAATTATATGTGGTCATATATAATATGTAATATACACAGATAATACATTACACACATATAATACACACAATTATATAATGACTACATAATTCAATGCCTATATAAATTATCATACCTACATGCAATCGTATATAGAATATTATGCATAATCATTCCTATCTGTATCTCAAAACTTGAGCTGAAATTATATATAGTATATATATTATAGTAATATACTATATATAATTGTTCATATCTATCAAAGTTTGGGCATGAGAATAGCAATTGTTCTTAAACTCTCAGAATTTATTATAGTGATAAATCTGTAAAATTAATCATAGCATAGTAAGGATTAGTGAGTTGAGGTTAAGTAAGGAATTGATATAATAAAACTGAAATCAGAAATATAATTCTAGGTGATAAAATTATTCTGGGTGGTACAATGTCAAGCATACAAAGAAAATCTCTATAAAGGCAGCAAATTAATTTTACCAAAAAAATACATAGAAAATATGTGTTGTCCTTTGTGGGGATAATGGGTATGATTTTATTATTCAATGCATATCTAATCAAATGATCCAGAGGATTATGTAAAACTATTACCTAATCAAAATGCATTGATGTGTGATGAAATAAGCAATCAATTGTGAGTGTATTAAACAGAAAATAAAAATGAATGAGATTTTAGGGTCAAGTCCTTCAAAACCTTAGTCCTGTACTTTAATCCAGCATAATTTCAATAATTATCATAGCAAATAAAATTCTATGAAGTTAAAAATATTAATCTACATACCAAATATATTCTTTCTATTGAACAGAATGATACAAAATTTCCCCATTTTCCTTAAAAAATAAACTCATCTGTTTCCACAATATGAAACCAGTTTAGTTTTAACTGCATGTATTAAAAATTTACATTGTACAGAACTTTAATTTTTACTATAGTTAGCAATTCCCATAAAGTGATAAAAAGTTATCTAAGTAGTACAAACTTTAAATATATATCTTAGCAAGTTAATGTTCGTTATGAAAAAAAGTAATTTTATAAGAAAAATAATCTACCACATATTTTTATTTTATTCTAGTACATTTTTGTTAACTGCAATTTTTTGTGCTATTATCTTGAATAAAATGATTCCAAGATAATTCATCTATGTACAAATATTTCTGTACATTTAAGCATAAACTTAAGGATCATTTTTATTCTTTTCCCTGTGAAATTATGTGCAAGTACAAGATCTAGTCTAACAAGGACTCTGAGACAAGTAGCAGAGTAAACCTAAGAAGTATAGGTCTAAATGGCATACATTATTATATATATATATATGTATATATATACACACACACACCCATATTTGTACATATCCACATTCTCATTTATATGTGTGTATATATTATATATAATATATGCATTATGATCATAATATCATACCATATATATTATATATGAATTAAGGACATAACATCATAAAATTTGGATTAAGAGTTTAGACATCATCTTCCAGCGATTCTCAATTTTTATTTTTTTAACTCATCTTGAGACATATTATTGTGTTGTATGAGAGTATTCTAGATAGGATATTAATGACTCTGCTAATAGGTACATATTTAATTTTTATGAATTAAAATACAAAAATAGAAAAATTCTCTACTTCATAAAAATATTTTGGGAAGAGGCTTCATTTGATAAGCATGAGGTAAATTTTTCTTAAGGAAAATATGTTAAAGAACAAGAAATATCTTCTTATGGCAGCAATATGGAAGGTGGAAAGCATACGGATGGAGTTTGCAGTGGGGAAACCAAAACATGTTTCAGTGGATACCAGTGATGCTCTAAATGTGGAATGCATTTGGATGCTTTCAAGTTAAAAAGGTAAATATAAATTTTACATGTATTTGAGAAAGAGAAAGATAGAACAATGACAATAAAATATCACAGTTTTAATGCTTGAATTTGCTTTGAATTCTAATAATGGAGTAATAATATCAAATTGTATTAAAGGAAGCTAAATTGAAACGGAAATATTTGAACATTACAGGAAGGCAATGTAATTTTATTAATGGGAAATCCATGGAAAAATAAAATGTTTGAATATTTTTTGTGATAGGAAGATTAATAGAATTTAAAAGGATATAATCTGTAATAGGTATTTTATCTCCTTTGTTTTAATTACGACGAAAGAGAGAGATAAACAAAGTAATTTGCTCTTTTTATTCTTTTTGGAATGAGGCAGAAATAAATTTTATTATTTTTAGATTATCCTAAATACTTTTCTGTCTGGCCATGTCTCATTTGGCCAAATATGAATTGACTCATATGTCACAATTGTTGAGATTTTTACAGTAGAGTTTAAGATATATTTTGACTGCCTTGAAAAGTATTTTTCCAAATAAAAGCACTTCATCATGAAAGGTAAAGATGTAAGGCTAATGTAATACAAAAAAGGTGAAGTATAATGGTAATGTCAACTAAAAAGCAATAAAAGAAAAGCTGTGTGATTTGGGGGAGGGGGACTATTGTTAGAAAGTAAAGTTGTTGCCATAACACTTGTCTAGCCATGCCTCATTCTTATGTCTCCTCCAATGTGCTTGATTCTGCCTAAAGATCTTACTTCCTTCAACTTTCTACTTGACAAATCTTACTCATTCTGACTTTCAAGACCCAACTCAAATGACATCTATGCATTTTTCCCCAGTCTTTGACCCATTTACTATGATTTGTCTCTTCTTAATCGGTACTCTTATAGAATTTACCTGTTATTTGGTTATAATTTTAATTACAAAGATTTTCCCAACTTATGTTCAACTTCTTAAATAGAGTTTGAGAAAATCAAGGGCAGGGTGCTGTTTTTGGAAATAGAATTACATTCAAAATCCTAGTCAGTCTTGTACTAGTTAGCCTACATCAGCAAGTATGTCAACCTATAATTTTCTTTCTTGTAAAGCTGCGATAAGAGAATTAATTTTTTTAATATATTTTAGTTATACATGGACACAGTGTTTTATTTTGTTTATTTATTTTTATGTGGTGCTGAGGATCGAACCCAGTGCCTCACACATGCAAGGCAAGCACTCTGCCACTGAGCCACAACCTCAGCCAGAGAATTAATTTCATATGTGGGGGCAAAGACAAATTTAGGTAAAGTGGACAAACTGCTCGGCATAATGCTTGACACAATATATGTGCCTCCTCATGCCATTCCTTTGTACTCCTTTACATTTACTAAGTCCAGGATACCTATTGCTTGCTAAGTTGAGCAGATAGCATTGTCTGTTAAAATTCTCATATTTATTGTTTTATATTAATAACTCATTATAAAATCCATATAGTTGAAAAAAATGAAAAATAAAAGTCAGCCATTGTCCTTACACTGTTACACACATGCATACACACATTATAATGCATAGACACGTTTATGCACCTAGATATGTTTATGTTATCATGAAAATGGGTTTATATTATGCATATGTATTGTAAATTATAATCATTTATCACATAACAATAATATAGAGAACATGCATAATATATTATATACAATATATTATGTCATTTATTACATATAATATAAAATAATACTATACTATGTGTGCTGTCATATATAAATATATATACATTTGCTCAGTAGCAAAGCATTGCCTAGCATGTGCAAAATCCTGGGTTTGATACATAACATCACAAAAAAAAAAAGAAAAAGAGAAAAGAAATTGTACATACACACACACACACACAGAGTTTAGCCTAAACATTTTGCTATTGATACTGTATTACAATCATTTTTCAAGAGATTAAATATAAGACATTATTTATCACACTATATTTATAATAATATTTCTTTAAATGATGTACCATCATTTATTTAAGTTGTTATTTATTTGATACAGATAGCCTAACATTTTAAAATCTTTTTTTTTTTTTTTTGGTACTGGAGATTGAATTCAGGGGCACTCAACCACTGAGCCATATCCCCAGCCCTATTTTGTGTTTTATGTAGAGACAGGGTCTCACTGAGTTGCTTAACACCTCGCCATTTCTGAGGCTGGCTTTGAACTCGCGATTCTCCTGTCTCAGCCTCCTAAGTGCCTGTAATCCCTAAAGGATTACAGGCTTGCACCACCGTGCCTGGCAAACATTTTAAAATCTTTATCTCCAAAACATACATATATGAATTTGCTATCAAAATTAATGTTTACATTTCATAGTCATTTCTGTTTAATTCTCTTTTTGAGGAAAATGTAGTATATATTAAAAGCTTAAAACAGGATACAAACAACACTTGTTAAATTAAAGCAATATTGCTAAAAAACACACTGAGTAGATATAAATATAAGTAGTTTCTGACAAATTTCTACATTTTAGGTGTTGAGGAAATGTAATCACAGATAAATGAAGGAAGCCAATGAGCACACATAGTTTTCTATAGAAATGGCTTACCTAGTATTTCATATATTCAAAAACACTGTAACTTTGTTCCTAAAAAGTTGTCACAGAAATATGTCATTCAGGACACAAATTTTTTTTCAGCTATTGGCAAGAAATGAAAGAAATATGTCAAAAAGGAGAAAATTTCAAACCATTTTAGGGTTTCTTTTTGTTTTTTTCCTTTTGGAAATATTTTTTTTAATGATTTTTGCTTTTAATATGTTCCCTTAATAATTAATTTATAAACTGTTTATCTGAAATATTTTAAATAATAAAATCATTAATTGGAATGAGTAATTATATATGCATGTGCCATCATTCATAGATTTGCATTTCTATTATTGGCATAATATTCCTGGCTTACTTGTTTCTTTATTCATCTATTGAACACATTCAGAACATTTCAATTTGTATATGAAAAAAATCAATATTAATAGGCTAGGGTGCTGGGATACAATAACAAATTGGACTAAAAATTCTGAAATAAAATAGTTTACTAAAATGTTTATTTTTAGATGCTAATACTATTCTAAGTGATATGGACATTGGTTACTAATGTTGATACTGCTATTATAAAAGTGATAGTTTAAAACACTAACAAATGAGATATTGGCTTAAGAGTTGGCCATTAGGTTAAGAAAAAACTGATAGCAAACCTGGAAATTTGGAGACAGGATCTCATCATTGGTAAAAGAGTAAGAAATTCAAAGGTGATCAGATGCTTCTAACTGAAATTAATACTAGAAGATGTGTGAAACAGAAAATTGAAGCATGCATTCACTGTAATTGGCTGAACCATCAAGGTGTCAAAGGAAACAGATGAGCACAGACAAGACTGAGCAAATTTACTTGCAAATAACAAAAGTTAATAGAACCCAGAAATTTGGATCTTCAAATATTTGAAGTCAACTGCTTTTAGACCTCAGAAACTTAGATATGTGATTGAAAAAGTTATTGGGTGACTTGGGTCACTGAGACCTATACCAGTGGTAAAGACCACATTAAAAACATTGCCCTCTTCATCCAAGCCTATTCTATCCTGCAGCCTCAAGCTGTCTATTAAGTTCTGATTAAAAAAAAAAAATGGAGGAGTTAAGAAACAGAAATAAAACAGTTTTGGGAGTATTCTGTATCCTGGATTAGATTTGGGTGTGTGTGTATGTGTGTATTTATTAGCTGACAGAGCACACTAGAAATAAATAATCACAAGATTATTACATTTTTGAGGGAGTTGAATTGCCAAATAAATTATTGGGTAAAATACGTGTTTGACTATTTGAATCTTAAAATAGCCCTTAGGTCCACAAACTGGCAATTATAGTATATCTCCACCATTAATGGTCATCCCAAATATGTACCTCAAATATGCCCATAAAGGATTATGGGCAAGGAAAAAGATCACATTGGAACACAAAGTTCCAAAGAGAGAGGAAGTCATCCTAGAAAGCAGGGTCAAGGCATACACACAGAACTAGAACTACAACCATAAAATCAGGACCCAGCCCAGGATTTTGTCATTGTCTGGGACCAGTGATAACAGTGTTTTATCCTCTTTCTTCCTAATGCAAGTGTAATTATGTCTTCCCTTTCACCAATGAGCACTTGTACAAGTGTGTATGTAGTAGGAAAAAGTATGTTTCAATTATAGGGTACTGGATCACATGTAACTGCTTTTAAACCTGGGGAGAAGTTCATGAAATCAATACTTCTTGATCTTTTGAGCTGATTAAACTAACTAGATAAGACTGTGGGCTGTTTATCTGGGAAAGAGTATGGAAGTATTCTGCATTGGGAAATTAATTTTCCACTTAATTTTAGGTAGCTAGAGCAGGAGAAACTTGGAGATATTTGCTCTTAGATTTAACCTCTTTTTCCTTTTGTTCAATCTTGCTAGGAAGGAGCATCCCAGGTATATTTGACTTTTTCAACCCTCTTTGTACTCCTTCATCCTACATGAATTACGTAAGCACTTATTAAGAAGAGAAAATACACGTGGAGAAAAATATTGCTATAGAGTATATGTAAATGGAGATATTTATTTCAAACAGGTTAAATTTGAAATGGCTATTTAATGACCAGATGGAACTGTCAATGTCAAATATACAGTTATAGGTATGGCTTTGCAGTTTCTTTCATTTAAATCTTTTTGGCATATTTATATATTCTGAAGCATACTCTGCAGCTGCATATTAGAAAGAGCACTTATGCCAATCACCTTGATCGAATCATTACACATTGTATACATGTATTGAAACATCACGCTTATCCCAAAATTATCTATAATTACTATGTGTCAATTAAAACTTAAAATGTTTTTTAAATTCACAAAGTAAAAAAAGAGTAGTTATATCTGGTAACAGTAAAAAAGGAGTGTTCTGGACATGCTTGACTTCTTTCCGTATTTTTAGAGCTAGTATCAGAACTCCATCTGTCTAGAAGCCATCTGCCCTCAATGGCAGGTACCATTTTCTGGAAAGGAAGGAACTGTATAGCATAAGTATCTCAAGACAACATTGTCAGGGTATGTGAATTTATATTTCTAGCTGTTAACAACAAAGCTACTTCATTTATGTAAGGCCATGTTTCTGCCTATGTAAAATAGCATAAATACTTGTCAACTTGACATAAGGATTAAGTAAGCTAATGCATTCAATATGTCAACTACAGAAAGTGCTTGAAATGTAGTAAGACTAGGATGAGATTAATTCTAACTGAAAACCCCTTCTATTTTGCCAAAATTTACCACCAAATCACATTGTGTACTTCTGGGATATTAAAATTGCAAGGATAGTTAAAGAAGAGGATAATTATTAAATGAGTAAGAACTTCAGTAATATAAAGGCTAAATGTCTGTCATATTTTTAACTGGCTGTTAATATTGGCAAAATAAGAACTATTTTACTTTATGATTAAATATGGATAATATATACTAAGCATCATGTATTGGATTTAGGTGATTCCTTTAAAAATAGGCATTCATCTAATTTCAGTTCTTCATAGATCTCCCAAGGTATTTTCAAAAAGGAGCAATGAGAAAAGATTCATCTCTACTCTGAAGGTGATGAAAGTCATTGGGAGACGATACACTGATCACAAAAGAGGCCATAAAACATTATCCCTTCCTGTATTCCCACTGTTTACAGTGTGTCTTTCTAACAAGAAAATGAAAAAAAAAATTACTTCTTTTGAATTTGGGCTGACCTGATTTTCTTTAGTAAATACAATGAGGAAGAATAAATGGTGCACTAGTTACAATCCTAGAACTGAGGGGGTCTTTCACACTTCTACCCCCTGTTTTGGAACCCCACCACCATGAAAGCAACCCTGAATAGCCTTCTGGATAATGAGAACTTGCCCCAATCAACAAACAACCCCAACCACCAGGAGAGCTCAAACAATCCCCTTGTGCACTAAGATGCATAAGTCTGACCAGATGAGGGCAGAAAAACTGGAGAACTGCTAAAGTGAGTAAAAAAATAAATCACAGTTACTAAATCAGCTAATCAAGGGTTAGTAGACTGTGACCTCCAAAGTGATCCAGTTTGCTGTTTGCTGCCTGATTTTGTAAGTAAAGTCTTACTGCGTTTCAGCACACTCTTTTGTTTATGTATTGCTAGGGCTGCTTTAAAAATACAAAGGTAGTTTTGAATAGCTGCTACAAAGACTTTCTGGATGAAAAAGCCCAAACCCTTTACTATATTGTCCTTTTCAAAAAAAGTTTATATCCCTGACATAAATCATTGCTGCTTCATGTTGTTAAGTTTTGGGATGATTTATTGCACAGCAATGATTGACTAATGCAGAAGTGAAAATTAGGAACTCTCGGAAGCATCTTGTGTGTGTGTGTGTGTGTGTGCACGTCTGTGTACGCACGCACATAGTCCTGTAAAAATGAAGAAAAGTGTAAGCTCATACTGTGATATAAGCAAATAAAAGAGATAAAGGACAGTAGTAAAATTTCAGTCCAGACTAGTTATATTTCCAGTTTGCATATATTTTCCTGCCGGGGAGAATGGGGAATCTATAATCACCTATTCATTTTGTTTTGTTTTGTTTTGTTTTTTACAAAAGCAAGACTTAGATTTTACTGGTTTTTTAAAAAGAACTTTAATTAATACACATACACACAAAAGGAAATGAGAAGTTTAGAATTTCTGTAAATTGCCTCATTCAAAAAGTAACAACTTTTAAAATTCAAATGTAAATATATTCTGAGGTAAGATAGTTGAGTATTTTAGTAATTCATGTGTAATTACAATTCATATAGCAAGTGCTAATGCCTTATCTATTTAATTGAGTTTTATCACCTATAAGAGGAACTATACGGGCAGGGAGATGGGTGAAGCTGCATATTTCATTTGGCTCTTTGCCATAACGAAATTCAATAATTATTTTCAAGTTCGAACACATTTTATTTCTAAGTAAATCCATACTCTGTGAAATTGTATTCCATTTCTAAAGATCTACATAGCACCCTGTATCAGCAAGCAGTTGAAAAGTCCAAGCCTACTTTTTTCTTCCATGGAAAAAAGAACAAATCTTTCAGTGTTTAAAAACATCATATGTTCTATGAAAATAAAAGTCAGAAACATTATCCCTCTTTTAAAAAATGTCATTACCAATTAAATCATAATTTTTTCAAGTAAAATAAGATTTGTCTTCAGAGTTATGTTAGCCCTCAGTTAGGTATGTTCCAATTGTGAATTTCCTTATCTTTCATATTATTTTAATTTCTTCTTCATTTTTCTACAATGGAAGCTTATAAATAAATAATTATAAAATACACTTTGGAAATTTAAATTTCTAATTTTTTATTGTGTCCACAGCAATATGGAAAAGAGATAATATATTCAAATAACATATAGATATAAAATGACTGTAAGTACTGATTTGCTTGGGACAGTTCTAGTCTTAGTTTAGTCTTGTAAATTTCATTATAATTATTTTATTCTGCACTGATAAATCACAATCCAGCATTAATTATAATCCATCATCATTAAATTATTAATTATTTCCTTTCAAATTGCCCAATTTGGATAATAAATTATGTAAACATTGTTTGTTAATCAAAACTTGTTCTTAAAATATTTGTCCTAAAACATTATATATTTTTAACAGAAGCTGTACACCCAAAGAGTACCAACATTTTAATTTCATTTGTAAATATATTCTGAGGCAGGAGAGCTAACTAAATGACTATATAACTCCCATATAATATACTTACTTTTACTGCCTCATATCATAATGTATTTAAACTTATAACTCATCATCAATTGTGTTCACTATAACTAATCCACATACTTGAATGAGTTTACACTTTGTCATTGATTTTAGCTTTTACTAAAAAATATATATAGCATTTAATACAGAGAGCCTCTGAGATGACCCACAATGGTCCTAGTCCACTTGCATTCATACCCTTGTGTACCTTTCACTCATACTTTGAGTACGGGTCAGTATCTAGACTCACTTCTAATAAACAGAATGCAATTGAAGTGAGAGGGTATCACTTCCAAAATTAGCCTATAAGAAGACTATGGATCCCACCTTGGATTTTGCTCTGTCTCTGTTAATGTGGCATGTTGGACAAATACTCAGTTACACATAAGGTTCTAATAGTATGCCACATAGATCCTCTCAATCACATCACAAGATGTTTAGGAATATTTAGTATGTTTCCATAAGGCCTCTTAATAGAAGCCTAATTCACGGAGCACACGTCACAAAGAGATTCATGAATAAAACTTTGGTATTCTTTCTCACTCTTGCTCTCTCATTCACTCTGCAGAAGGCAGGTACCATATTGTGAGTGGGCCCTGTGGAAAGGCTAATGTGAAAACAGACTAAGCCCTTCCACGAACCGCGGGCATGAGTGGAAGTGGCTGCCTCACCATCAAGTCTTCAAAGAAGACCATAGTTTCAGTGGATAGCTCGAATATAACTTTATACAGACATTGCCAAAGGCAGCCTCCAACTCACCAACTTTCCACCCTTGCTCAGTCATATGAAAATAGGCCTCATCTGTGATATCTAACACAGAGAACTGTAAGATAATGAATTATGGTGTTTTCAGCCACTAAATTTTGGCATAATTTGTTACGCAATGGGAGATAGCTATTGTGGTCTTTTATTCTCACTAATTTTGAAGTTAAAAATATTTATTAATAAAGAAAAAAACAGACTGAGAGATAATAGTAGGGATAGTCATGAGTAAATTGTGGTGTATTAACTGAAACCATTAATTGAGTTCCCTGGTGGTAAATCTGTGTGAAAATTCATTGTTGCAAGTTATCATTTGAACGAATTTGGACTGAAATTTTTGTCTTAAATGAATAGTAACAGCTATCCAATAATATATAGTCTCTTCCTGGCACCAAATAACAGATTGTAATAGCGCTCAAAATATTTCCAGTTGTGAATATAATAAAATGTTTAATGCAATTTGAGTGCTGAGAACATTTACATGACATAAATATTGGCTTCTTCTTGTCATTTTAACTGATAATTATAGTTCATACAAGTACATCATAATTTGTTTCAAATGGAATGAATACATGCTTATACTAATAAAAATGTATATGAGAAAAAATTTCAACATGGAATTAGTTTCCCATAAATATTTGGAAAATATTTAATCTGAAATGTTGCACAATGACATAATAGCTCTCTTTCACAGAACAAAAATATATTTTAATGACAATAACATGCAATAATTGTTATTATGATATTTTTTCAGCATATAAATCATGTTTGATGTTTAAATAGATTTATGAATGTCTAAGAGTAACTCCATATTTATCAACCCAGTAGATAAATAATTATTGTTATTGTTGGAACTTTTTTCACAAGTATATAATCCAGAATGAGCTTCATTCAATATATATATAACACCTCAAATGAGTCAAGATGACAAGTTTCTTAAGTTTTGAGATGAAAGTTGTACTGACAATCTGGAAGTTCTCCTCCAGTACTCTCATATTTTAGGAAAGGAACTGGGAGGAATTTTCCCACATGTTCAACGAGTCTCATTTGAACATTATGATTGTTATACCAGCATACATTCCATCATGCAGTAGACTTAAAGTTTGGATAAGATTGATCTCAGCACAAGCTTCCCTACTAGATTTTAAGCCAATACGAGCAGTGCCATCTCTATTATGACAGATTGGTTCAGTCAGTTCAAGTCCTGTTCAATCAGATATAATTTCTGTTATTCAAGGCCCATCAATGTGAAGCTCAACACTTCAATGATACACAAAATGTCTTTCTGGATGATATGAAATTTAGACGTGGAACTCATAAATAGTAATCACTTTTTTTTATATAGAAGGACATAATCTTGAACTAAAATGACAAACAGAAGAACAAAACTAAGAAAATCATATATAAATCAAACTGAATCCCTGATCGAGCTAGACAAAAATCCTACCCTATATCTGAAGATTTAATCATTAATCAAATAAAATCCATTTATAGTTTAAGCAAGAGTTGTATTTTCTTTTGTTGCATTTGAAAAACATTTTAAGAAGATTACAAATGATTGAAAAAAAGTTCTTAGAACATTAAACTATAATACAAAGCATATTTATTTAAAAATGACTATCATATCAGAACTACACAAAAATGTCTTAAGAAAATAGTTGGCTTATTAGAAATACTAATTCCTATTGAGTAATTGCTATCTGCCAGGCACTATACTAAATGTTTTTATTGCTATCATTATGCATTTAGATTATTAACAAGTGAATTAGGTTTCAATGCTAATAGATGATTTCTAATATTAAATTATCAGTAAGCAGCAGAGATAGTATGTGAATAAAGATATTTATCATTTCTATTTATTTATATTATAGTACAGTCCCACAAAAACAGTATTATAGATATATGCCATTTTACTTTAAAGATAAATTTTTACATATAAATGTGAATCTTTCATATGCATATGCGGAGAAATGTATATACTTGTTAGTATTATGAACATAAATTATGGAATTACGTTATCACTTTTTAAAATAGCACATATTTTATGCCCTCAGGAAAAAGTAAGAATGAATATCAGGAAAGCACACATACTGATTAGACTTCTGTTTATATTCACAATAGCATATTGTCATGCCAGCACAGCTGTTAATTCAGAAACTGGAGGGATAATGGGAGATAAAGAAAAGACAGACTCACGTAGAGAAAAAGCTGGGGGCTGGGGACATAGATCAGTTAGTAGAGTGCTTGCCTCACTGTGTGGACCTGGGTTCAATCCCCAGCACCACAAAAAAAGAAAAAGGAAAAGAAAAAAAGAAAGAGAAAAAAACTGGTGCCAGGTGGGCAGCCAAACTCTGATGAGGCTTGACTGGCACCAGAGTTAGCTCAGTATGTTTTTTACATAAGTTTCATCAAAAGGTTATTTGTGGGACAGTTTCAGCAAAGCAGGCAGTCTGAAGGATGCAGCGAAACTTGTAAGACATCCATGTTATCTTATTATGCCCAGAATTCTCTAACCCTGGGAGTTGGTGCCTGAACTCAAGATTCCAACTGATAACAGTGGCATGACTTTACACATAGCCTTCTCTGGCTGGGCATTACCTTAGCCATTGGGCCATCTTGACCTATACCTTTGCATAGGCAGTTTCCAAACAAACGCAGCCATGAGGGAATCAGAAGCCATGGCTCAAGTCACTGCTCTTCATAGCATATTATTCACAGTGAACTAATTTGGTTTATATATTTATCTTATATTCTTCCAAAAACTTTATCTCAACAGCTTAACATTCGAAACTACTGATGACTACCTTCACACGGTATTAAAACCACTTTTATACTTGCTTTTAACCAATTTCTCATTTGTGATGGCCCATCACATTCTCATCTCTAGGTCTAAAAAAGTAATAAACAGACTCCACTGTTGTCAATTTTTATACTTTTTCCTTCCACATATGTATTGTCATTTATTATTTACAATATCTTGCTAGAGAGTTAAGATAGTTTTCACTTTCCCTAATTTTGCTTGTGGGGAACAGTCTCTGTGGAAAGCCAAGGGTCAAAGATAATGAACAATAGCTATAAAATTAGAATGCAATTACAATTGCAAAAATTATACTTTAAATTGGAGTTTTGTATATCAGAGCAGTACTATTTGTCCCAGTTTACTCTTCTTCTTCTTTTTTTTTTTTTTTTTTTGGTATCAGGGATTCAACTAAGGGGCACTCGACAACTGAGCCACATCCCCAGCCCTATTTTATGTTTTATGTAGAGACAGGGTCTCACTGAGTTGCTTAGCGCCTCACCATTGCTGAGGCTGGCTTTGAACTCGCAATTCTCCTGTCTCAGCCTCCCTAAATGCTGGGATTACAGGCTTGAGCCACCGCGCCCGGCCAGTTTATTCTTCTTTACAATTCATTTATCTCATTACTTGTGTGATTTCTCATATCAGGAGTCCACATTCGGCATGGAAACCATACATTAGTCCCACTTTTCCATTAGAACACTCACAGGGTGACCCTTGGTATGCCCTGGGATGCAACAGTGTTTGGAGTCATGAGAAAAAAAGAAATGATATAAACATATTTCAAACAATTGATAACATTCAGTTTCAACTTACACTTATAAAATATAATACACATATTTGAAACTCTTATAGTAAAATGGCTCCCAATTATAACTCTATTATTTGTAACTACAGTCAATTGCCTAAAAAAAATCTCAAGAGGGAAGTTTTTTCATGACATCTCTTCAAGGACAAGCTGTTTCTATTTCACATGAGTCTATGAATTTACACTGCACTTTGCTTCTTTAATGACTACTTAATTTTCTAGGAGTTGTGACACACTTCCATTAAGTTCTTGTTGCTTGCAGTTGTCTATATAATAAGACAAAGACTCCAAAATCAATGCCAAAGAACTTCCATTTAAGCCTATAATCAATAGTGGCCAATGATGAATAAACATCAATTATTAACAATGATGTGGTTTAGGTTGTTTTACTTATGTTTGCTTTTAAAGCATCTGTAATGGATTGCTACCGTCAAGTACATCCATTAAACAGAGTTTCCTCTTGCTGAAAGAACAAAGAAGGGGCAGAACTGTTGATAAGACATGTTTACTAATCCCAGGTTATCTCTCTCACATTAAAAAATTCACTGTCTTTAATGTAGTGAAATGTCTAACTTAAAGGTGTATTTCTGTTATGTTATTTGTAGAGAAAGGAATATTAGGATTATTAGTTACATACAGATTTTTTGGAACTTTCAAAAATTCTCCAAGGATCAGACTTTGTCAAATATGGAATATCCTCGGGCCAGGGCGGGGGGTTGTCTCTACATAATTACCCAGCAATAAAACAGGTTGAACTTTCACAGGTGTTCTTTGAAGACCTTCTACAAATCTCTCTGCCATTGGTTGCTGGTTTTAGACACCTAACCATAGATTAATTCATTTAGGTATATTATATTTAGAATCTTCCTGGTACTTGATAGTTTTATTTGAATTTTATAAAGCTATTCCTCTAATTATAACTACTTATTGACACATAATATCAATGAAGTATTTATTAATAAAACTAAAATTTAAATATTATTGATCTCTTCACAATTTCACTTAAAAGAATTCAGATTCATAATGATTTAAAATAATATAAATGTTATTTTCTTTCATTTAAGTACTTATCACTTTTTTTTGTTTTGTCTGAATGAAATCAATTAAATCATCTGAAGGTATTTAAGTAGATTTTTTTGTGGTAGTATCCAAAAGATCTAATAAGAACAATTTTAGAGGAAAAGTTTATTATGGGGCTCACGGTTTCACAGCTCTCAGTCCATAGATTTCCAACTCCATTTCTCTGGGCTGTAGGGGAGGCAGAACATCATGGAAGAAAAATTTGTCAGGAGAAAACAGCTGGGAACATGACACTGGGAAGACAAATATGAACCCTAAGAGCATGCCACCATGGACCCACTTCCTCTAGCCACACCCTACATGCCTACAGTCACCACTCCATTAATCCCTATCAGGGGATTAATTCACTAGTTGGGTTAAGGCTGTCATAACCAACCATTTCCCCTCTAAACTTTCTTGCATTGTTTGAACACATGGCTTTGGGGAGACATCTCACATCTAAACCATAACACCAGCCAAAAATATAAGTTTGAATGTCAAGTAGTTTCTCATCTCAAAAGTTTATGCAAGGATCTATGCAGAGCCCAGGGAAGCCCAGGACAGCCCTTGGGACCTCCGCAAAGACCAGACAGGTCCAGTACAGTCTCACTAACCCCCACAGAAACCAGGCAGGCCCAAGACAGCCTCTGTGATCCCAGAGGAGCTCAGGCCTAGGACCACCCAGCCAACCAGCGAGGACCCCAGGCCCAGGCCTAGGCACAGGGCTGCCCACCATGTGAGGATCACTCCAGTACACCACAGTGCTGCATCTCCATACAGGCTGCCCAAAGCTATCATTGGGCTTTCCCATTCAGTCTCATTTCTAAAAGTGGTCATCATCATCATCTTGGGACACCTCCAACACCATCTCAGGTTATTCACCGCTGCTGCCACCACAATCTTTAGTTGTGGCACCTTCAATCTCAGGACACCATCTGGTGGCTGGAAGCCCAACATCAAGGTACTTGGTTTGATACTACGCAGCCACCAACCACAGACATGGCCACTTCCATCAAGATACAACAGCCAGGACATGGAAGACCATCACCAAGGCTGCTCCAGAGAGGCCCGACCTGCACTTTGCACCCCACTGGTGGAGAGGAGCACTATGCTGAGGTTCCTGATTTACCAGTGTGTGGCTCCACCCAAACTTCCTCCATTTTGTGACATTGTAACCATGGCCATAGCCCTCCCCACTTGGTAATCTCCCCCATGGGACATCAGACAGGGCAAGAAGGCAACTGTCTCTAGTAACACCACACAAAACACTGCAGCATGACCAAATAGGCCACACAATGCCATTGTACAGCCCATCCTTCCAGCCTCATCTCTGAAAGCAGTTGCCTCCATCTTGGGACACTTCACTGCCATCTTGGGTTACCTGTGCTGCTATCTCTGCCATCTTTAGCTGGGGCAACTTCCACCTTGGGACACTGACTGGGGCCTGGAAGCCCAACCTCAAGGTACCTACAGGCTTGATGCCACTGCCACCAACAACTAGGGGCATGGTCATTTCCATCTAAGGATAACAACCAAGTCCTATAATCTAATACCTGTATATTCCTACATCTTTTCTCATAAACATCACAGCCCACCCCTTCTCTGTCCAAAATTAGAAATGGTAAATGCTTATGCAAACCTATTGGCTATATGGTACAAGATAACTGAACACATCATTTCTGTTTATAGCAACAAAACTGTAAATGTCAAAATAGAAGCCAATTGATTTATGGCTACATTTTAGTTGCATTGGGTTTTGTAAACATTGATATTCCCCTTAAAGGTGAGGTATTGGTAACCTGCAAGAACACTACAAGATTATAGGGTAGAAGTTGCAATAACTCATATCTGCACTACAAGAGAGGAAGACACAAATACAACATGAAAAAGCAAAGGAGGAAAGTGCCCCAAACAAACCAAGATACTACAACTATAGAATCCATTGACAGCATAGTAGATGAAATGTCAGAGAAAGAGTTCAGAATGTACATAATTAAAATGATCTACAAATTAAAGAGTGACCTAAGTAAGCAAATACAGGCAAAAATTTACCACTCCAACAAAGAGATAAGAGAGCAAATACAAGTAGCAAAAGACTACTTAAAAAAGAGATAGAGATTATAAAAACCAAAACAGAAATACTTGAAATGAAGGAAACAATGAACCAAATAAAAAGCTCAATAGAAAGCATTACCAACAGACTAGATCACTTGGAAGCCAGAACCTCAAACTATGAAGACAAAATATACAATCTTGAAAATACAGTTGACCACAAGGTGAAGATGGTAAGAAACCATGAACAGAACATCCAAGAATTATGAGATAACATCAAAAGACCAAATCTGATATTTATTGAGATAGAGGAAGGCACACAGATTCAAACCAAAGGAATGCACAATCACTTCAATGAAATAATATCAGAAAATTTCCCAAACATGAATAATGAATTGGAAAATAAAATACAGGAGGCTTGTAGGACACCAAATGTACAAAATTACAATAGTTCTACACAAAGTCACATTATAATGAAAATGCCTAGTATACAGAATAAGGATAGAATTTCAAAGACTGCAAAAGAGAGAGAAATCAGATTACATATAGGGGGAGAAAATTCAGATCTCTGCAGATTTTTCAACCAAAATCCTCAAAGCCAAGAGATTCTGGAACTACATACACCAAGCTCTGAAAGAAAATGGTTGCCAACCAAGAATCTTACATCCAATAAAATTAAGCTTCAGACTTGATGATGAAATAAGAACCTTCCATAATAAACAAAAGTTAAAAGAATTTGAAGCAAGAAAGCCTTCACTACAGAACATTCTTGGCAAAATATTCCAAGAGGAGGAAATAAAAAACAACAATAAAAATCTGTAAAGTGAAGACCTACACTAAAGGAAAGGCCAATCAAAGGAGAAGCCAAGTGAAGTTATGAACCAAAAATAAACCAGAGTGACTAGGAATACAAACCATATCTCAATAATAACCCTAAATGTGAATGGCCTAAATTCATTAATTAAAAGACATAGACTGGCATATTGGAATTTTTGAAAAGACCCCAAAATATGCTGCCTTCAAGAGACTCATCTCACAGGAAAAGACATCCACAGACTGAAGGTGAAAGGATGGGAAAAAGTGTATCATTCACGTGAACCACGTAAACAAGCAAGTGTTTCCATCCTCATATCAGATAAAGTGGACTTCAAACCAAGGTTAGTGAAAAGGAATAAAGAAAGGAATAAAGAAGGTCATTTCATACTGCCTAAGGGAATCATACATGAACAAGACATAACAACCTTAAATATCTATGCCCCAAACAATGGGTCATTTATGTATATCAAGCAAACCCTTCTCAACTTCAGGAATCAAATAGACCACAACACAACAATAGTGGGTGACATTAACACACCTCCTCACCACTGGATAGATCTTGCAAACAAAAACATCCTTCCAGTGAATACACTTTTTTCTCAGTAGATCATGGATTCTTCTCCAAAATAGACCATATGTTACACCATGAAGGAAGTTGTAGCAGATACAAAAAAATAGATATATTACCCTGCATTCTATCTGACTATAATGAAATGAAATTAGAAATCAATGACAAATTAAAAAGTAGGAGCTCCTCTAACACCTGGAGACTAAATAATGCATTACTGAATGATGCAGGGGTAACAGAAGACATCAAGGAGGAGATAAAAAAATTCTTAGAGGTAAATCAGAACTCTGATACAACCTATCAAAATCTCTGGGACACTATGAAGGCAGTACTAAGAGGAAAGTTCATTGCATTGAGCTCATTCATTAAAATAATAAAATGTCAACAAATAAATGACCTGACCTTACAACTCAAAGCCCTAGAAAAAGGGGTAAACACCAATAGAAACAGAAGACAGGAAATAATTAAAATTAGGACTGAAGTCAATGAAATTGAAACAAAAGAAACAATTCAAAAAACTGACAAAACAAAAAGCTGGTTCTTTGAAAAAATAAATAAAATTGACAAACCCTTAGCCACCCTAATGAAAGGAGAGAGAAAACTCAAAATACTAAAATTCGTGATTAAAAATATTATGATAGACAGTATTGAAATACAGAAGGTAATTAGCAACTACTTTGAAAATTTAGATGCATGTAGAATAAAAATCCTCAAAGACACCAACAAATTTCTAGAGGCATATGACCTACCCAAATTGAACCAGGATGACATACACAACTTAAACAGATAGATTTCAAGCACAGAAATAGAAGGCACTATCAAAAGCCTACCAACCAAGAAAAGTCCAGGACCAGCCGGATTCCCAGCCAAGTTCCATAAGACCTACAAAGAAGAATTAATATCAATATTCCTCAAATTATTCCATTAAATAGAAAAGGAGAGAACCTTTCCAATCTCATTCTACAAGGCTAGTATCATCCTCATACCAAAACCAGACAGACACATCAAAGAAAATTTCAGACCAATATCCCCGATGAACATAGATGTAAAAATTCTCAATAAAACTTTGGCAAATCATATTAAAAACATAGTACACCATGATCAAGTGGGGCTCATTCCAGTGATGCAAGTTTTCAACACATGGAAATCAATAAAGGTAAGTCGACACATCAAGAGACATAAAGATAAGAATCATATGATTTTATTAATTGATACGGAAAAAGTATTTGACAAAATACAGGACCTGGGAATTAGACCAGAGACCCTATGCCTAATAGAAGAAAAGGTAGGCCCAAATCTTTATTGTGTCATATTAGGCCCCAACTTCCTTAACAGGACTCCTAAAGTGCAAGAAATAAAATCAAGAATCAGTAAACAGGATAGATTCAAACTAAAAAGCTTCTTCTCAGCAAAAGAAACAATCAATGAGGTGAAGAGAGAGCCTACATTTTGGGAGCAAATTTTTGCCACATCTCCAGGATATATAAAGAACTCAAAAAATTAACACCAAAAACCCCCCAAAACCCAGTAAATAAATGGGCTAAGGAACTGAACAGACACTTCTCAGAAAATGAAATACAATCTGTCAACAAATATATGAAAAAAATGTTCAATATCTCTTGTAATTATAGAAATACAAATCCAAACTAAGATTTTATCTCACTCTAGTCAGAATGGCAATTATCAAGAATACAAGCAACAATAATTGTTGGCAAGGATGTGGGGGAAAAGGCACACTCATACATTGCTGGTGGGACTACAAATTGGTGCAATCAATCTGGAAAGCAGTATGGAGATTCCTTAGAAATCTTGAAATGGAACCACCATTTCACCCAGCTATCCCACTGGGTCTATAACCTAAAGACTTAAGAAAAACGTACTACAGTGACACAACCACTTCAATGTTTATATCAGCAAAATTCACAATTGCTATACTGTGAAACCAACCTAGATGCCCCTCAATACATGAATGGATAAAGAAACTGTGGTATATATACACAATAGAATATTACTCAGCATTAAAAGAGAATAAAATTATGGCATTTGTAGGCAAATGGATGGAGTTGGAGAATATCATGCTAAGCGAAGTAAGCCAATCCTAAAAAACCAAAGGCTGAATGTTCTCTCTGATAAGTGAATCTGATCCATAACAGTGGGGGAGCATGGGGGCAGAATAAATTGTGCAATGAGATAGACATAATTACCCTAGGTACATATATGCCTGCATATATGGCATAATGCTACATTGCTTACAACCAGAGAAATGAAAAGTTGTGCTGCATTTGTGTACAGTGAATCAAAATGCATTCTGCTGTCATATATACTTGATTAGAGTAAATTAATTAATTAAAAAGTCTATGCAAGCGGGTGCGGCTGGACAAGCCTGCAGTCCCAGCACTTAGGGAGGCCAAGACAGGAGAATCGCAAGTTCAAAGCCAGCCTCAGCAAAGGGGAGGCACTAAGCAATTCAGTGAGGCCCTGTCTCTACATAAAACACTGAATAGGGCTGGGGATGTGGCTCAGTGGTGGAGTGCTCCGGAGTTCAATCTCCAGTACCCTCCCCCCTCAAAAAAGTCTATGCAATTAAATTTTAACTAGTAGAATACACAGAGCTCAATATTTCCCTTGGATTTTATCAAAATCAGTCTAAACCAGATATCTAGAGAAGTAGATTGGTTTAAAAGATGAAAAATCTGAGTTTATTTTCTGTGGAATTCACCTACTTTGTTAACTGTGAAATAAAGAATGACTCCTAATCAAAATAAAAGATCAGTTCATTTACCTAGGAGAACCCTTTGTTCAAATGGCTTCTTTATAATTTTGCTTTCTTCATTGGGCTTTATATATAATGCAATTATTCAAACATTACTAAATATGAAATCTAATATCCTGATAAAAATCACCTTGAAGTTATTCTTTCAAATGTCTGTGTTGCATAGTCTTAGTTTGAAGGGTAAATAATTGCTCAATTTCTACAAGATTGGAGATCTAAAACTTTTGCTCTCTGAAAATATAGAAGAAAATGCTTTACTGTTTACCTTTAGAATATTAGGCATTTAACAGGAGAGAATTTGGGTTTAAGAGACTCAGAATTTGTTATCTGAGTCTTTCATTTGTGGTCAGATGCTTTTTGCCGTAAACTGAAACGGTTCTTTAATAGCTAATATCACATTACTCAAACAGAATCCATTTAAGCCATTTCTCAGATTTAAAAGACTTTTAAGCATCTGCTAAAGTTTACTGTAGTGTCTCCTATGATGTTAATTAAATTCTAAAGAGATGATTATAATGTATTATATGCTATTTTATTTTTCCAGAATTAATTTATTGACTCAAAGCGTTATGTAAACAAGAAGCATAGAAGAACAAAGTTGGTATTTGGGGAAAAAAAGATAGCATTTGTTATAAAGATGGATAATATTTAAGGGAAAATGTTTGTAGTCTGTACATGAATAATCTTAGTTATTATTATTTTAACTAGTCAATGAAAAACCTTCATTATAGGAAAAAACATCATTTGTTCATTTTTCTATTAATGTATTGCAGTAATGCTATACCATTTTTGAATAAGAAAACAGCAAAACTTTAAATTATCTCAAGTTATTCTCTGGCTATATTCTTTATTTAATTTTTAACTTTCCTTCCATATTTTAGAGCTGAGAATCTTTTCCTCTCTTGTGATTATTTTTATTTGGTATTTAAAGCTATGGTTAGTATAATATAATTTACATCTTCATAAACAGAAAAAGTCACACTATCTTCTCCCCAGCTTTGCTAAGTGAAGCTCAGAGGGAACAAAATTATTGAAAGCAAAATTATATGTAGATATATTTCTGCCAAGGAGAACAATAAAATATATTTTGAAAGATGGGTCTTTTAATGGAATATATTTTAAATTGCCAGAGGTTTAGGGAAAATGTAAGAGCATCATGTATGGTCCACTAGAAAGAGATGGTAAAGCAATGATAATGTGCATGAACAATAATTAATGAGAAAAGTTAAATCTGCTGGTAACAAGTTTAGATTCTTTGAGCAAATTTAGATTTCTTTTTTACCCTGAATGGTTCCCCTTTACCTAAAATTACAATTTTACATAACACTACTTTTCTTTCAACTTGAAAAGTTCCTTCTGATTTTCATGGTTTCTTATGAGACGTTTCATAAGATTTGACATAAGATGATTGACATTGTCATTCTATTTATTTTTTTCCCATTTTTCTTTCAACATGTTCAAGATTTTTGTCTTTGTCTTTAGCTTTCAGAAGTTTCACTATGATATGGTTTGGAATGGTTCTTTTGGAATTATTCTATTTGCATTTTGTTCAGCTTTTTGAGTCTGTAGAGAATTACGTCTGTTGTCAAATTGTGGGAGTTTTTAGGTCATTATTTATTTTTAAGCCCTGCACTACTCCTATTTTTCCAAGATCTAATGAAACAAATGTCAGATATACAACCCCCCATGTCCCTGAGACTGTTTTTATTTTTTAGTCTACCTTCTTACTGCTGTTTAGATTAGACAAGTTTCTATTTTAGTTATTTCCTTAAGTTTGTTGATCCTTTTCTCTGTACTCATCATTTAAAGCTAATCCATTTCTTTTCACAAATTTATTGCATTTTATTTTTAGTATTAAAGTTTTAACTTGATATTCCTTATCTTATACTTCTTTGCTGAGATTTTCTCGTTCTTTTTATCATTTGTTCAAGTATTTTGATGATTGTTCATTAGTTTCATGACATGTGCATTCATATATATGGAAGGTAATTTTATTATCTCTGTAATCTCACTTTTGTCCTCTATGATGTTCTCAATCAAGTTGAGATTTTCCTGATATTTTGTATGATGAACCATTTCTGTGGGAAACTTGGGCATTTTTGGTATATGATATTGTTGTCTTACTTAAAGGTTTTGATTTAGCTGTTCCTTTTGAATGTGATCATACAGAAAAAAAGAGAGACTGCACCATTGTGTTATTGTCAGATAGTGGTAGAAGTTCAATTGCCCATTGGGCCTATGTTGACATCTATGGAAAAGAGGGACCCCTTTTTAACATTAGAAGAATTGGAATTTCTAGGTCTCTGCTGGTCCTTCCACTGAGTCAACATGGCTGTAGGGGCAAGAGTGCGTTTTTAGTGCTCCCCACATGTAGTCACTGAAAACATGATGTTGGTGGTCTTGTTACCACTGAAGATTAATGATAGTCCTGACATTCACTAGGCTCTTTGATACCACCCCAGTGTGGAGTAGAAATGTATGCTCCCTACTTGGTCTTTTCTTGTGAGGGTGGAGGTGAGGTCATTTTGTGTGTGTGTGTGTGTGTTTATGTATTTGAATGAAACTGAACACTTGTCTAACATTTTCCTGTCTTAACTAAGCTGCCCCTTTCTTGGTTCTTCAGTTAGAGCAAGACTTCACTGAGGACTTTTTGTGTCCATGTCGGTTGATACTTTAAGGCGGTTGATACTTCAGCTTCTCCAGCTCCAGGTCTGAAATATGTGAAGCAAAACGAATACCTCAGAGCTCTGATTTGGATCTGTAATGTCTCTCAAAGGCTCATATGTTAAAAGCCTGATCCTCAGCCATGGTGCAATTGGGGGTGGTGAACGCTTCAAGATGTGGGGCCTAGTAGAAGGTATTCATTTCATTGTGGGTATGCTCTTAAAGGGGATCCTGGGTCCCCAGTCCTTTTCTCTTTTTTGCTTCATGGTCATGAGGTGAGAGGTTTTGTTCTATCTTGTATTCTTGCTATAATTTACTGCCACAGGTACAAAGCAATAGGACTAACTAGACCTGGGCAGAAACTTCTAATACCATGAGCCAAATAAAACTTTTTTATTTATAAATTGTTTATCTCAGGTACTTTTAAAAAAAAATCATCTTAGGCTCACTGATTGAAGAGTGACATTTCTCTCCAGTTCTACTTTGCAAATGGGCAAGAACAAGAGGTGAAGGAAAGATCAGTTTCTAAGGCTTTTCACAGCCTAAGCTCACAGGCATTCTCTTTTACCTTAATGTTTCAAGGTGTGAGCACTTTGGTGACATGATAACTTTATTCTATAGGTACAAGTTTGAAAAAGAAGATAAGTGCAAAGCAAACCAGAGCCCCGAGTTTGTCCCAGGAGATATCATCTAGTAGTTTTGCCCTCAGCTGTAATCATGGCAGCCTCTTAGGTACTTTTAATAATAATCGAATGCTCACTAACCACTATGGAACTTATTGCACTTTTGTTTTTTGTGTCTGCTAATATTTTTAGCCCACTTTCTTTAGCAAGGAATCAAATTATATTACTTAAGAAAATCAATTAATCAGCATAAAGGAAGACCACAGTAAAATTAGAAAAAAAAGGAGCTATAAAAGTTTAAAAAACAAATAACACTAACACCTTACCCATAATAATTACCTTAAATATAAATTGATCGAATTATCCAATTGATAGGTAGTAACTGCATTATTGAAAAGTAGGCCCCAGCTATATGCTCCTTTTAAGAAACTAACTTCACTTCTGAGATATATATAGACTGAAAGTGAAGGGATAGAAAAATATATTCTATGCAAGTGGAATCTGAAAGCAGGAATAGCCATGCTTATCAGACTAAATAGATTAAATCACAAGCAGTACAAAAAAAAAAAAGAGGAAAGACTATTATGTAATGATAAAGTGATTAATTTAGCAAGTGTAAATACCACTTGTAAATACATATGCACCTAATATAAAGCACCTAAATATATATTACAAATATTAATAAACCTAACAGGAGAGAGAAACTTTAATATGTAAATAAGGGACTGCAATATATTAGTAAGAGACTTTAGCACTCCACTTTCAGTAATGAACATAAAACATCATCCAGACAAAAAAATCAACAAAGAAATAGCCAAGTTAAATTGTACCCTTGACCAAATGAACCTCACAATCTTGTATAAGACACCCCATGCAACTCCACAGAAAACACATTGTTCTCAATAGTACTGGAACATTCTCCAGTATAGACCACAAATAGGCCACAAAAACAGTTTCAAATAATTTAAAAATTAAAAAGATGCTGAAACTAGCTGGGCACAGTGGCGCAAGCCTGTAATCCTACCACTCAGGGAGGCTGAG
Source organism: Geosciurus inauris (assembly GCA_004024805.1). Lineage (NCBI taxonomy): Eukaryota > Metazoa > Chordata > Mammalia > Rodentia > Sciuridae > Geosciurus > Geosciurus inauris. Next base: position 31,554 of record PVHX01008126.1, on the reverse strand, counting down.
ACAGGAGAATCATAAGTTCAAAGCCAGCCTCAGCAGTGGTGAGGTGCTAAACAACTCAGTGAGACCCTGTCTCTACATAAAACACAAAATAGGGCTGGGGATGCGGCTCAGTGGTCAAGTGCCCCTGAGTTCAATCTCCAGTACCAAAAAAAGAAAGATGCTGAAACTTAGTACTCACCAAAGAAATTCAAATTAACAGCAAAAGTTTTGAAACCAAATAATATAGTTTTCAATAACAAATTATTCCAGGTTCCTAAAATAATGAGAAATGAAATTATTTGGATGGTAGAGGAAAATAGTATATCAAAATCTGTGAAAATCAGCTTAAGTGGTCCTCAGGGCCTTTTTTTAGGAGACAAAGATCAAAAACAAGTTAATATCTGGGGTGTGTGTATGTACCATCTCCAAGGATTATTTTAACAGAATTTCATATCCTAGGTGGCTTCACAGTCCTCAGTGATGGAAGTTTAAACTCAAGGTATCCTTCTGAGGTTCATGAGGCATAGTCGTATTGACATCTCTCTCCCAGCTTCTGATGGTTGCTGGCATCATTGGTGTCCTTTAACTTGTAGATGTGTCACCCTCATCTCTTTCTTCCATCTTTATATGAATTTCTTCCTCTTTCTCTGTTTCTTCACAAGGCATGTTTTTGGTTTTTGTTTGTTTCTTTTTTTATCAAAGACGTAAGTGAAGCCCCTACTTCAATAGTACCTTAACCAACTCCTCTTGCAACAAACCAATTTCTAAATAATGTTACATTTGAGGTATTAACATGAGGAGTTCCATATATCTTCTGGGGGGAAACAATTCAACCCATAACTACATAAACACATAGTGTTTGAATAGACACTTAGAGCCGTTATGTACATGGCAAATAGGCACAGGAAATAGAGTTCAACATCAGATAATCATTGGGGAACTGTAAATTTAAACTATGATACCATAATTTATAAACACTGTACATGTAATAGAAAAACTAATTTAAGAACAAAAACATTTATTGTTACTTGTTTCTTGATAATTGCCGTTCTGACTGAAGTGGGGTGAAATCTTAGTGTAGTTTTAGTTCACACTTCTTTGATTACTAGATATATTGAACATTTTTTCACATCTTTGTTGACCATCCATATTTCCTATTTTACAAAGTGTCTGTTTAGTTCCTTTATCCACTTATTGATAGGGTTATTTCTGAAGGTTTTTTGTTGTTAATTTTTTTAGTTATTTGTATATCCTGGATATTAATGTTCTATCTGAGGTGCAGGTGGCAGATTTTCTCCCATTCTGTTGGCCTCTTCTTCACATTCTTCATTATTTCCTTTCCTACGAAGAAGTTTTTTAATTTGATGCCATTCCATTTATTGATTTTTTAAAATTTTACTTCCTGCACTTTAAAAGTCTTATTAAGGAAGTCAGTTCTTGTGCCAATATATTGAATTTTAGGGCCTACATTTTTTTTTTTAGCAGTTACGGGATTTCTGATCTTTGATCCACTTTGGTTTTTTTTTTTTTTTTTTTTTTTTAAATCTGAAGAATTTTATTTATGAATGCTTTTCACACACACACACACACACACACACACAAAATGGTTTGTGGGATATCAGCTTGGATCTTTATTCTGGAAATTAAGAAAGGAATTTTCAGGAATTGAAGATAATCTACTAGATGATATTGTGATAAAATGATTAAAAATATTTTTAAGCACATACAAGACATAAGTCAGTTTTATTTTACAATATGTAACAATATAAAAGCATGGCTCCTATCCTGAACATTCATCCCATTCTCTCAATTCCTTGTTTTGAACCATCCTTACTCAGCTGGGATTATGTGTATGCACAGTTTGAAAATGGGATGGAAACACATTTACAAATAGAATTCTTCAGATTTTTTATAGCTTTCATAATAGCCTTTTTTTTTCCTTTTTTTTTCTTTCTAATCTTTAAAGTGAATTCTAAGATCATACTCTTTTTTTCTCAACTTCCATTTTTACTAAAATAAGTTTGTGGCCAGCTTGTTTGCCAGTTATATGAATGGGAGGTTACAATGTTTTCCCTTAAGTAAAAATTAATTGAATACATAATTAATGTAGCATAATTTGTTTTAGGACACAAATTTGGCAGTAAAGCATGGAATTTGGAATATTTATTAATCAAAGTGCCAAGATGAAAACAAAATAAAGCATTTCACAAGTCTTCACAAAAATAGCCATAGAAATGAAAACATTGATCTACTTTGAGTTGAGTTTTGTTCAGGGTAAGAGATAAGGGTCAAATTTTATTCTACTACATATGGACTTCCAATTTCCAAAGAACCATTTATTAAAGAGACCATCTTCTCCAATGTATGCATGCTTTTGGCACCTTTGTCAAGTATGAGATAACTATACTTATGTGCGTTTGTCTCTGTGTCTTCTATTCCATTGAACCTCATGCCTCTTTTTAGCACCAATACTATGCTGTTTTTTGACTATAGCTCTGTAGTATAATTTAAAGTCTGGTATTGTTATGCCTCCTTCTTCTCTTTTCATACTAAGTGCTAAGGATTGCTTTGACTATTCTAGGCTTCTTATTTTTCCAAATGAATTTCATGACTACTTTTTCTATTTCTATGAAGAACATCATTGGAATTTTAAAGGGAATTGCATTAAATCTGTATAGTGATTTCAGTAGTATGGTCTTTTGACAATACCATTTCTGCCTATCCAAGAACATGGGAGGTATTCCCATCTTCTAAGGTCTTCTTCAATTCCTTTCTTTAATGTTCTATAGTTTTCATTGTAAAGGTTCTTCACCTTTTTTGTTAAGTTGATTCCAAAGTATTTTTGAGTATATTGTGAATGGGATAGTTTTTTTCTAATTTTTCTTTCAGCAGATTCATTATTGGAATAGGAACACACATGATTTATGGATGTTGATTTTGTGTCATGTTTAATTTGTTTATGAGATTTATGAGATATCTATGGAGCCACCCTAGGTGTCCTTCAACAGATGGACATAGCATAAAGAAAATGTGGTATATTATACAGAAGACTAACTTTATGATATTTATCAGTAAATGGTTGGATCTAAGACTATCATGCTAAATAAAATAGGTCAATCCCCAAAACCAAAGATCAAATGTTTTCACTGATATGTGGAAGCTAACTCCAAATAAGAGGTGGGAGTAAATAGAAGTTCATTGTAGTAGACAAGGGGGATTGAAGGGAAGGGAGAGGGGATTGGAAAAGGAAAAAGTGAAATGAATCTGACAGAATTTTCCTATGCACTTATATGAATATAACATGTTGAATCTCACCATTGAGTATATCCACAAGAAATTAATTTTTTAAAAAAACAATAGATAAATGACAAAAAGATCAATAGAGAAAAGGGAGCAGGGGTGTGGAAAAGGAAGTGGAAGGAAAGGTCCTGAGGTCTGAACTACAACATGATATATCCCATGCTTTTATTATTAGGTCAAAATGGATTCTACTGTCACGAATAACTAAAAACAACCAATTAAAAAAAAACCCTAGGAACTTTTTAGAAAGTACCAAAACAACAATAAAAAACATGTTAAGCATTGGTGAAAACCTCCAGCAATGGAAACTCTTATTTTTTTTTTCCCCATGAGAGGGGTATCAGGGATTGAATACAAGGATGATTTACCACTGAGCCACATCTCCAGCTTTTTTTTATGTTTAATTCTGAGACATAGTTCCTCCACTCATCCCATGTCCTCTCCATTATGGACTAGCATCCACTTATCAGAGAAAACACTCAGCCCCTGGTTTGGGGGGATTGGCTTATTTTGCTTAGCATGATAGATTTTCTCCACTGTTGAAATGACCCACATATTGTGTAGTAAAGCCTTTAATAGACAGATAGTTTATATAGTACTTTTTACCCAATATCCAAAGTACAACATTTGTAGATGTGGGCACCTGACTCAGGAGTAACAAGTGTGGAAGATTCACATTTGAACATATTCACCAGTGACTCAGAAGCCTATTAGCACTGGATCCATGTAACAGTGTGTTAACTTTCCTAAAGCTCTTTCAAAATGAAGTGCTGTCCAGTGGCCATTAATTTTCATTATTCCTGATTAAATAGTTCTATTGGGAAGTGCATTAAAATTATCAGCTAAAATGAGTTCTTGGGAATCCCTGAAGATTCTTCCCATGTTTTCATCTTTCCACTTTTTATGGGCTAATTGAAGCTTACTCTGTTTGATTCACTTTAGAGATTAAACTGTTGTCTTTTGTCAGTTTTGTTTTCTTTTCTGTAATTCATGCACAAGCAAAATCAAAATGACAATTGCGTGCATTCAATGTGAAAGAATGTTGGATGCTATGTGGCAGATAGTTTATCAAAGTGAAAGGCTTTTCCAGGAACAGGAGTTCCTGTCATCTTTCGTTGTGACATTCTGTCTTGTACCTAGTTCCCAGCAAGGGCTGGCTGCACTATCCCCATCAGATATGCTTTGATTCTCCTTTAGACATCAAGTTTTACACTCCAGTAAAAGATTTCCACAACAAAACAGCAGTGCTGCCTTAGAATTATCCACAATTAATAAATGCATAAAACAGAACAAATTAAATTATACTGCTCATTTTCTGATTTCTAAATTTAGTAGCCATAGATTTTTAATTCCAGATGTTAAAATAAAGCAGAGATACATTGTGAAAAGAGAGATTTAATATATGATTACATGTCTTTTCACTACTACATATTGAAAGATTAATAATAAAATTCAAAAGAAATGAAAAAATTAAAAAACAAAACCAAAAATCCTTTAAAGGCAAGTACAGTGGCACATATAGTCCCAGCTACTCAGGAGACTAATGCAGGAAGAATGTTCCAGCCCAGGAGTCCAGGGTCAGCCTAGTCAATATTGCAAGATACTGACTCTTGATCCAATGAAACAAACAAACAAACAAAAAGCTTCAAATGATATTAAATAAAATAAACATGTTGAGTTTTTAATACTTATATGCCAGCGAACACTAAGCAAAATCGCTTTAAAATCTATTTGATAAATATGTATTTAACGCACACGATGTGCAAGGTGCTAGATTTTTAACTTTAAGATAAAAACAATCACATTGTTCACTACTGTGTCTAATTTAAGCAGAATATCCTTCACCCTCATCCATGCCTCTTGAAGGCAGGCTTATTTTCCATCTTCTTCCCCTTTAAATGCATTTTCCTAGCATTTCCAGAAGTGTTGCAGTGGAATTCCCATGGATAAGCCATCTGCACTTAGCAACTTGTGTTTCCATCTTCTCTACTCAAAGGCTGGCTAGCAATGTGCCACTTCCCATCCTGCACACCTTTTCTCCTACAGGCCTTCTGTTCAGATTTGAGCTCCCTCTAAAGGGCTCCCCAGAGGAAGTGACAACACAGCATAACTGACAGATTAGCAGTGGCTGTAGGTTTGGGTTGAAAAAAATTCTGAATCCCAGTGCAATCTCAGATCAGTGCAAAGGAGTTGTATAAATTATTTTCAGTCACCATTCTTAATGCCGAAGGGTAAGAAAAGCAGCACTTCAAGCACATCACAAGGACTGTATTATTAAAGGCTAAGACAGCATTTGCAGATCTTTGAAGCAATGTGATTTTTGTTTATAATCCTGGATCAGCAAACTACTAATGTGTGTCCTTAGACAAACTAGTTTGCTTCCTTATGCCTTGCTTTCCTCATCTATTTTAAATCTAGCAATAGTACCTACTGGAGAGGTTTACTCTACTTGTAAATGAGAGAACTTGTGCAGAGAAAATATTTTGTGCAGTTTTTTTTAATGTGTGGTAAACTCACTCATCAAATACATATATAATTCCCACATGTTGCTTTTATGTCTTCTGAACACACAGTCAACTCTTCTTCCTCTACATTTTCAGAGCATTTTAAATACAACTTATACATGCATCCCACGCTGGTGTGAATTTATATGTGAGGGTATAGATTTCTACCAATGAACTCGAAACTTCTTTAGGACAGAGGCTGCATTCTATTCTTTTGTATTTCTCCAGCATCTATTTTGGTGCTGAGCATACAGAAAGATTCAATAAATCTTGAATAATTGAAGAAATGAACAAGTGCAGGAACAACTTACTATACTCCAGCATCTGGCTTGAAACTTCCCTTACTGGCAGGATTTTTATTTCATCCAGGTATCTTTCTTTCATCTCAGTGGTAGTACTTACTATAGATTTCTGTTGCAATATAAAACTATGGTTCCTTCTTAATATATATACTTCTCCTTTAAAATAACAACTCCAGAGGAGAAAAACTCCACATTACCCATGGTTGTGCTTATTCATCTTTTACACAAAGGAGATATTCAATGCTGGAGAAGGCTTTTGTAAGCCAATTAATGTGGTATATGATGTAAAACAGAACTTGATATGTATTATAGCAACCAAGAAATGCAAACAAAACAAAGTACTCTGGAATAACAGAAGAAACCATTTACTTTTCTCGGAGATCTTAGGGATATCTTAGGGAAACTACCTTGTCTATATAACATGTGTAATAAGCTTTGAAGCTAGAGAAGAGTTTTGATATCAGAAATTCATTCCTGTAATAATCAAATACATTTTCCCCACATACATGGCGATTAGTATGTGGATGAAGAAAAACAAGAGCAACGCATGTGTTTCATTTCTTCCTGCAATGTCTTGCAGAAAAGTGTATGCCATGATATGATAATGCAGCAGCTATATTCTTGTATGATGTTATTTGTCCCATTGATAGAAATATGTCAATTATTTGAAAAACAAATTCTACAAAACATTGTTAGACCAGTATTTTATTTGAACCACTTATATTGAAATACGGTGCACACAAATGTATGCATGGAAAATGGAAAATACATGTATGATCTCCATATACTTCTTTAATTTTCACAGTGTGAACACCCCTATGCAAGAACCACCCACAGTTTCTTTAGTTCTAAAATTCATGTAAATGAAGCCTTACCATGTGCACACTTGATTTCTGCTTCTTTCACCCAAAATTATAATATTGAGATTCATTTATGTTGTTTCATATATCAATGATCTGTAAGATTAATCCCTGATGCTATGTGAAGTATCAATTTATCCATTTTGATTATTGAACAATATGTATATGGACATATCACAATTTATCTTCCATTCTATTACTGATAGCATTTGGGCTAGATCCATATGGATCTTTTACAAATAATGCTACTGTATACAATTTTTACACACATACATACACACATATATATGTATACAAACACACACACACTGGTTTTAGCTCTAGGAGTGAAATTTCTACATCGTGGGATGTTTACACATTTAATTTTACTTTTCTAAAAGTGCATGTGCAATTCACAAACCTACCAGCCATATATGTGAACTTCAGTAAAACAATTTTCTTACCTATACTTAGTATATTCCATATTATGCATTGGTTTAAATACTTTTGAGGAATATAAAGTTAAATAGTTGTGGTTATGACTAATGAAGTTGAATACCTGTTACATGCTTAAATTTAATTTTGATGTTTCCCACTAAAGGACATTTTTTCTTGTCATTTTCTTCTTCTCTTCCTATTACCTGGTCCATCCTTCTCATGATCTGTAACAATCTTTACATACTAATATATATGAATGTTCTTGACTTAAGTTTTATAAATATACAACTGTCCCTTTATATCCTTGGGGGATTGTTTCCAGAAGCCCCATGGATACTAAAACCAAAATTCATCAATGCTCAAGTCCCTTGTATAAAATGATATAACATCTGCACATTAACTACACATATCCTCTCATATACTTTAAATCATTTCTAGAGTACTTATAACAATGAATAAATGTAAACACTATATTGATAGTTGTTACATGCATTGTTTAGGGAATATTGCCAAGAGGAGAATATCTGTATATGTTTAGTATAGATACAATTTTGTTTTCCCCAAATGTTTTCTACCCATGGTAGGTTAAGTGTGGCCATGAAGAATCCATGGACTAAGAAGGCCTGATTGTACACTCTTACTTTCTCATTTGTCTTTCTACTCTCACTCTCTTGATTGTGATATATTTATTAACTCAAGTTCTAATTGTAATAATATCTAATTTATTAATATTTTCTGTATTATTAATATTTTCACTCTTCTTAAGAAATTATTTCTTATCCCATGGTTATGAAAATACTCTTCTACTTTTTATGTTGGAAAAATATTTTCTTTTTCTACTTAAGTCTACAATTCATTTGGAATTCGTTTTTTTATCTATTGTGTGAAATAAAATCCAAGTTTTATTTTTTCTTAAACAAGATATTCAGTTGATCCAGCCTAGATAAAATACTAATTTTTGCTATGCAAATAGATATGTTTCTAGAATTATCTTTCTCTACCATTTGTCTACCTTTCAATTCTTATTTCAACTACTTTGTTTTAATTATTATAGATTAGAAATATCTCTTCATAACAGAGAGTATGTCATTTAACATTTCATTCCTCATAAAATTACCTTCAATGTTTTTGATTCTTTGCATTTCCATACAAATTTTAGAATTGTCAATTTACTCAGGCCAAAGAACAGTGATTCTGAGACAAGATAAAACTGCATTGGAACCAAATGTCAATTAAAGAGAATTGACCATTTTGCAATATTAATTCAATCCATAAAAAGGCTATACTTCCAATTTATTTAGACTTTTTTTAGTTCTCAGAAATGTATTCTAGTTTTATGGGAAGAAATTTTGTACATTTTTATTAAGCATTTATCAATATATTTGCTTATTGTAATGATGCTATTCTATGTATTCTTCTATTTTATTTTCTAATACATTGTTGCAGATATAGATAAATGCAATTTATTTGTGTATATTGACATGGTATCCAGTAATCTTGCTAAATTTATTTTATAGTTCTCTACATTTAGATGTTTATTCTTTTGTATTTTCTACATAAACAATAATGCTTTGTGTCAAAGGAGTTTTATTTTTCCTCTCTTTCTCATAGCTGCATATTTATTTATGTTTTTGTGATCAGAATTAGTTTTAACAAACAAATTAAAGAAAGAATTCTGCAATTCTTGGCTACCACAAGATTTTCCATAGTGGTTTATTTGACTATGTTTTCTGAAACAGTGAATGAATGCTAAATTTTATCAGATATATTTTATGCATCAAATGTTATTTTTATTACTTACTCTGCTAATTGGTAAAGTGCATGATTAATTTTAAAACATTTAAACATGCTTGCATCTTAACTATGATTCACTCTTAATTAGATATATTGGCTCTTGAAGTTCTGCTGCCTTGTGAAATCAATGAAACTGCTACAAAGGTTGCTTTCTGATAGCCAAAATTCTCAAGAGAAAAGTCCTGGAAATATTCAGGTCCCCTCATTCTAGAATCTTGGACTGTAATGTACTGTCAACTCTTCAGTACTTTTAAAAAACGTATGTTTGGGTCCCCCCCCGCTTTATGTTTTCTTTTTACAGATGTTGTCTGTCACTAATATCTGACTTTATCTACACTGTAAAAACTATGAGCAAAATCTTCAATAAGGTGTTTTATTATTAACTTTATAATTTTTTGATCAGAGCAGTAAAATATCCCAAATCTATTTTTTGACAGACACAGTGACAAAGTAAGATTAAGACAAAGTAAGGTATATTCTGTTCTTACACATCCTAGAATTTCAAGCTTTCTTCAGGGACTCATTATCTAGACCTCTTTATGGGGAATGTGGAACAAAAATATTTATCCTCAGACACAATAAAGGGAAGAATGAACATCTTAGATGTGAAGAACAACTATTCAAACTCTCATTCTGTATAATTACCTGACAACAACAACTTAGAGGAGGAAAAGTTAATTTGGGCTCCATTGCTATGTGTTGGAACCAAGGCAGAACAGCATGACACAAGGGTATTGTGAAAGAAAGCTGCTCAACCCCTGGCCACCAGGAAGCTGAGAGAGAGAGAAGAGAGAAGTGAGAAGAAAGAGAGAAGAGAAAAGAGAGGTACAAGACACATAATCCCCCAGGGTGCATCCCAATTATCTAATTCCTTCAGCCATGCCCCACTGGCCTACACTTACCACCCAGTAATCCATTCAAATTATTAATCCTTACAGTTCTCATAATCTAATCTTTTCTCCACCGAGCATTCCTTCATTGTCTGCCGCATGAGCTTTCTGGGGGAAACCTTACATCTAAAAAGTAACAGAGTCTCATTTTATACTTTGTAAACTAGCTGTGACATAAGACATAAAGCAAAGTTTGATTTTTTAAAACACTTATGCAATTATATTTGCATAAGTGTTTTAATCACAAATACAAAGACTAAAATTGATAGAAATCATATTGATCTTTAGTACCTCGTATGACATTCATATCAATAATTAATGTGGCAGGAGCATCATAAATATGCAAAGGAGCAACACATCAACCTAAATATCCCCAGTAATTTGTAGACATACATTCATAGGAAACCACTAATGGAATATAGTGCATTTTCCTTTCTATGAATAGTCAAATGTCATGCATAATGTAACAGTGCAACTGTTAAGAGCAAACTCAGGCAGGATCATTTAAACTTACTATAATGGGCAGGACAAACTGATCGTTAAAGTGCCCAATAATAAAATACTGATCTGCCTTTACACTATCCTAATTGTTCAGTTATCTATTTCCCCAGAGCTTGTATTTATAGGAAGAACAAAAGTTATTACTTTGCTATTTGGGAGTGTTTATCATGTTTCATCAAATACAAGAGAATGGTGGCTAGGGAATATCTAGCAAATCATAGTTAAAAGTTCTTGAAATATCTTCTCAATCTATTTTAACTCAGAATACCAGAACAGTCCATCAGTATATCTATTATCACAATATAACCTCATGCTGTATAATACCAAAACAGGCTTGTTTATGTAAAAAGTATTATAGAAATTGTGGGACTGAAGGCAGAATTTGGAATTACTAAAATGCATAGAATTAATAATACTTAGGGTTGAAAGCTCTAAGAAAATGCCCACAGGAATTGAAAGAAAAATCTTCTTTGGTATAATTATTCTTAGTATTCTATTTAGGCACAGATTATATTACAGCATAGTAGTAGATAAACTAGATGATCCTAGTAGTTTTATCTCTACAAATAGAACCCCTAGGAATTTTGAAGTTCCTAGAATAGTCTACAATCTATTCTCAAGGCTAAGAAGCATCTCTCTGGCATTGTTTGGCCTTGCTGTAGAAGTATTATAAAAGAAAATATTTAATTGTAGAAATACCCAAAACTATTGGTTTAATGCTTCATTTGGAAAATTGATAAATCTTTCTTGCATAGTCTTATAGATATCATGTAAAAATTTATCTTTAATACAGGTAATGTTGATTTATTGAAAGCATACAATTATTAGTATTTGACTAATTTTAGATTCTATGGTAAATGTGTAATATAATTATTTTATAACTATACATGACATAATTATATTCAAATTAGTACTGCTCTTTTAAAGATCAGTTTAAATTTAATGCACTTAAAAGGTAAAAGTAAACATAACATGAAGTTTTTTTAAAATTTATTTATTCTACTTAGGTATACAAGATAGCAGAATGCATTTTTATTCATTGTACACAAATGGAGCACAACTTTTCATTTCTCTGGTTGTACATAATGTAGAATCACACCATATATGCAGTCATACATGAAGCTAGGGCAATGATGTCCATCTCATTCCACCATCTATCCCGCCGCCACTCCCATCCCCCCTCCCACTCCTTTGATCAAAGTTCCTCCATTATTCCCATGCCTTCTCCCCCATTATGGATCAGCATCCACTTTTCAGAGAGAACATTCAGACTTTAGCTTTTTGGGATTGGCTTACCTCGTTTAGCATGATATTCTCCAACTCTATCCATTTACCTACAAATGCCATTAATTTTATTCTCTTTTATTACTGAGTAATATTCCATTGTGTATATATACCATAGTTTCTTTATTCATTCATCTATCAAAGGGCATCTAGGTCTGTTTCACAGTTTAGCTATTGTGAATTGACCTGCTATAAACAATGAAGAGGCTGTGTCACTATAGTATGCTGTTCTGTAAACTGTGTCACTATAGTATGCTGTTCTTAAGTCCTTTGGGTATGGACTGAGGAGTGGAATAGCTAGGTCAAATGGTGGCTCCATTCCAAGTTTTCTAAGGAATCTTCATACTGCTTTCCAGATTGATTGCACCAATTTACAGTCCCACCAGCAATGTATGACTGTACCTTTTCCCCCACATCCTCACCAACACTGTTGTTTGTATTTTTGCTAACTGCCATTATGGCTGGTGTGAAATGAAGTCTTAGAGTAGTTTTGTTTGTTTGTTTTGTTTTGTTTTGAAAATGGAGTCTTTTTTAAATACCTTTATTTTGTTTTTTTATTTATATATAGTGCTGGGGATCAAAACCAGTACCTCATGCATACTAGGCAAACACTCTGCCACTGAGCCACAACCACAGCCCTTTGAGTTGTTTTGATTTACATTTCTCTAATTGCGAGAGATGTTGAACATTTTTTCATATGTCTATTGATCGATTCTATATCTTCTTCTGAGCAGTGTCTGTTCAGCTCCTTAGCTCATTTATTGATTGGGTTGTTTGTTTTTTGTTTTTTGTTTTTTGTTTTGGTGTTAAGTTTTTTGAGTTCTTTATATATCCTGGAGATTAGTGCTGTAGCTGATGTGCATGTGGCAAAAATTTGTTCTCAGAATGTCAGCTCTCTGTTCACTTCATTGATTGTTTCTTTTCCTGAGAAGAAGCTTTTTGTTTGAATCTATCCCATTTATTTATTTTACTTCTTGTGCTATAGTAGTCTTGTTAAAGAAGTAAAGTCTTAATCCAACATGATGAAGATTGGGGCCTACGTTTTCTTCTATTAGGCCTAGGGTCTCTGGTCTAATTCTTAGGTCCTTGATCCGTTTTCAGTTGAGTGTTGTGCATGGTGAGAGACAGGAGTTTGGTTTCATTTTGCTGCACATGGATTTCCAGTTTTCTCAACACCATTTGTTGAAGAGGCTATCTTTTCTCCAACATACGTGTTTGGCACCTTTGTCTAGTATAAGATAACTGTATTTATGTGGGTTTGTCTTGATGTCTTCTATTCTGTATCATTGGTCTACATGTCTATTTTGGTGCCAGTACCATGCTGTTTTTGTTATTATAGCTTCTAACTTGCTTCTAAATTGCCTTCTAACTCTATTATCATAGCTGTAGTGGATGCCCTCATGTATAATCTATTCCACTTTCCAAATGCTAGAAATGCTACATTCTAATATCCTTTAGCTTTCAACTATATCTGGGAATTATCCTTGGGAAAAGTTAGTGGCTTTTTCTAAAGCCACACCTCATTCCTAGGTTATTCTGCATGCAATGACACACAGACTTAAACTATAAAATCTAGCCACCCAATCCCAAACTGGAACATAACAAAAGGGTGATTTCATATTTAGAGCTGTTAGTAGGTTCTTCTGAGAATTTTGCTGATGCCATCATGGAACTCAAATACTTTCTCTCCCTGGTTATCTTACTTTATTTTCTTTCAAAGGTATGGCTGTCAAGACACTCCCCACCCCCAACCCCTGGCAACAAACTGAATGTATGCTAATCTCTGTCTCAGATTCTGCTTCCTGGTTAACTTAAAACAAATCCTTTTTTATATATATCCTGAGAAGCAGAGGTCAATACAATTAAATGTTCAAGGATTCCACTACTTTAAATATTTGTGAGAACAAATGGAGAGAGAACCTGGCAAAGCAAATAACCATCATAAATCCTCAATAGAAATCTGAAATCAAGTGAAGAAGAAAGGGAAGGATGATTGGGGCCATAGCACAATTTTAAAGATCAAAAAAATAAATCCCTGGAGGTTCTTTAAATCAGTCAGTCCTCAAAGGAGTGCTGTGCCTCTCAGAAACTGGCTTGTTTTGTACCCCTTCTCTAGGATATGTATTTTTAAACTTGTGTAATTTTCACGATAAATCTATGAAGAAATTGGTTCAAGGAGACCTCTTATTTAGGAGGAAATGTTTCACAGGAGACTTACCAAATGGTGAATTAATTGTGGAACAAGTCTGAACCAATGAAATCTGGTCCCAGGTTTTTAGTTTCTAAGAACTATACTTTAATGAGAATGAGCTACTTCATTGACTTGGAATTCCTTGAAGGAAAGTAACACTTGGTTATTTCAAGCAGAACCCTGAGATCCTTGACAGTCACATATTGCAAATCTTCCAGCCTTCCCACCAGGAAACAAAAGATTTTTGCTATAATGACTTAACACTGGGAAAAGGGAAATTCCAGCGTTTTCAAGATTATGAAACACAACTTCTAAATTTAATTAATGGTAGCTCATGAATTAAATGCCATTAGTATTTCATACCAATTGCCATTTTATTTTGTAATACGGAGTTGAAGTAGACAAACTCATTCAGTACCTGGTATAATTCTTATTTTAGACCTCTGAACTATCACATGATAACAATAAATTAGGAAAAACTAAATGGAATGCTCTAACCAGAAGAAGTAAAAAAGAAAAATATCACTATGTTCTCAAGATAACTGTAATGATTAGGGCTATCGTTACAGATTTTTCAAGAAGCTATATTGGAAAGAAAGGGAAAAAAAAAGAGTGGTGATTAGGAGGAAAGAAATAACTCTGAAAGGAAGCTTAAAAGTTAAATTGACAGAACAATGATCCAGAAGGCACTGATTTAACCTGAAAGGATTTGTTGTGACTTGCTTTAAACTAGAAGCCATTGTCACATTTATCTGACAAGTTAAAATGTCTCAACAACATTGCTGTGCCCATCTTAGTCTCACCCCAGCCCTAAACCAGAATGCAGTGAAATCCTCTAATGTTATGTTTTCTTGGTATCAATTTTAAATATTGCTTGGACTTTCTTATGTAGGAAGCAAGGCTTAGACAAATTAACTCAAGTTGGTTCGGGCTCTTGGTAGATAGCTAAGCCAAGTATGTTTTCTTTCTTATGAGAATCTGAGTAAATCTGAGTCAATTACTCAGAGCTGAGAGACCAGCTACTACTGATAGATGTTTTACTTTTTCAAGAATAAGACAGACTTTTAGGATTTACCATTGTTTTTTTTTTTTTAAGAGTCAGTTTATTTTGGGCCAACATGCACAAATCATCTATACATATATTAATATACAATCATGTTAATTTATAAATTTGTCAAATACAGGATGAACTTTATTGATAAACAATTTAGGCACTAGCTAGATGCCATTGCGCATCAATTACAATTCTACAAGGATCTACTACAGATTTATAGTTGCAATTAATGGCATGTCAAATTGTTGGAAGAAAGGTATTGATGTTCAATAATAAAGCAATCAGATTCTCAGAGTGCCAGATAGTTTGAACATCTTTCAAAAAATGTCATTTATCTAAGCTGACTTACAAAATGTTTCCATATTTTGAAAACAAATGGTGGAAGTATCAAACTAAGTAATTTATCTTCCTGGCATTGTTTGGCAGTGTCAGGGAAAAAATCAGAATAAAGGTAAATCTTCAAGCCAATTATTCAAAGTTTTGCAAACTTGTTTTCAAATATTTTTAAATATTTGGTTTGGTATATATAGTGATATATTGGTGACATTAACATTTTGCATTCAGATATTATGGTTTTATTTGATCAAATCTTATTTAGCAAGGAGATTTCTAAGGTAGCACCCTAAGACCACTACATCATTGTTGTACAGCTTTCTCCCTCTGTGACTTGATTTCACCACTATAATATAACAAGGACAATGAAATGTCTCTTGTGTTATTGGTTTATAAATATGGTGACTTTGTAGCATACTTTTCAATTTTTATTGGTTTTAATGAAGCAGTTGGTTATGTGGAAAGAGCCCATGTGGCAAGGAATGAGAGTAGGTCACTGGGCAGTGAGGAACCAGTACTTTCAGTCGAGCAATCCCCAAACCCCTGAAGTACCCAGCAACTACACAATGTATGAAAGCAGACTGTCCCCCAAAGAACCTTCAAAGAGATTTCAGTTCTGGGCAGCACACCACTTCTGAGAGATTCTAAGCAGAGGGCCAATGTAAGTTGTCCTATATTTCTGAACCACAGAGAATGGGAGATAATAAATATACAGGTGTTGTTTTGTTGTTTTATTGTGGTAAAATATTTATCATTTGAATCATTTATAAGTGTACAAATGGGCAGCATTAAATACATTTGTAATGTTGTGAATCATTACTCTTCATATCAAAAACCATTTTATCATCCTCTAAGAATGCTGGTAACCACTAAATAATAAGCTCTCCTTTCTTCCCTAAGCCCCTAGTTCCCTTTCTTGTATTTACCATCTCTGTAAATTTGTCTTTTGTAGATACTTTACATAAGTAGAATTATAAAATATTTTTCCTGAGTCTTATTTTAATTAACATAATGATTTCTAGGTCTAGCCATGTTGTGAATACATCAAAATTTTATTTTTTAATGTCTAGATATTATTCCATTATATGAATAACAAATATACCAAAAATGGTTTACTCTTCATCTGTTGATGGACATGCAGATTAGCTCCATCCTTTGGTTAGTAAAAATAATTTTTGCTGTGTATAAATACCTGATCAAGTCCCTGCTTTCATTTGAATATATACCTAAAAATGGACTCCTAATCCCTAAGGTGCTTTTATGTTTGACCATTTGAGAAATGGTCAAAATGCTTTCCATTTTACACCAAATGCACCAAATGCACCATTTTACATTCCCAGCAGTAGTGTCTGAGGGTTCCGAATTCTCAACATCTTTTCCAGCATTTATTTTCTAGTTTCCTCTATTATGACCACCCTGGTTGGTGTGAAGTGACACCTCATTATGGTTTTAATTTACATTTCCTTAATAATTACAATTATATTATATTAATAATTAATTAATAATGATTTATTATAATTAATTATAAGGTGATTAATTACCTTATAATTCATTATAGTTATAATAATTATCATTATTGTTTGGATGTGAGGTGTCCATGGAACACTCACATGTGAGACAATACAAGAAAGTTCAGAGAAGAAATGACTGGTTTCCGAGAGCCTTAACCCAATCAGTGAACCAGTCACCTGATGGAATTAATTGAGTGGTAACTGTGGCTGGAGATGTGGCATTTGGGTATGACGTTAGGGTAATTATTTTTATCTGGCAAGTGGAGATCTCTGCTCACTGATCCTCATGTGAGCTGCTTATTTCTGCCACACTCTTCTGCCTTGATGTTCAGCTTCACCTTAAGCCCCAAGGAAGGAAGAAAGTTTACTGACTATAGTTTGAGACCTCTGAAACCATGAGTTTCCTCTTCTCCAATTGTTCTGGTCCATTCTTTTAGTCACAGTGGTAAAAAAATCTGACTAAAGCAATTATAGTTAATTATAATTAATGATTATTAATTATAGTTAATTATGTTATAAATATAATAATATAATTGTATTATATTATCATTGTAATTATTAATATAGTTAGCCACCATATAGTTAACTACTAATAAAGTTAACAGCTACAATGAATTATAGGGAACATCTATCATTTCATATGCTTATAAGCCATTTGCATATATTCTTTACAGAAATGTCCCTTCAAATCCCTTTCCCAGTTTTTATTTGGGCTATTTTTGTTTTGGGGTTATTTTTGCTTGGTTGTTTTTGTTTGTTTGGGTTATTGTATTTTGTTATTTTGTTTGGAAATTTTGTTTTATTTGTTTGTTTGTTTGGTACCACGGATTGAACTCAGGAGCACTGGACTACTGAGCCACATCCCCAGCCCTATTTTGTATTTTATTTAGAAAAAGGGTCTCACTGAATTGCTTAGTGCCTCACTTTTGCTAAGGCTGGCTTTGAACTCGCGATCCTCCTGCCTCAGCCTCCCAACCACTGGGATTACAGGCATGTGCCACTGCACCTGACAGGAACTTTATATATCTTTAGTTGTTAATCATATCAGATATATTAGCCGAAAACCTTTTCTCTCATTCAGTTTATTTTATTTTTCCTTTCATAATAGTATAATTTCATAAAATTTATGTTCTTAATTTTGACAAAGTTCAATTTATCATTTTTTGTTGTTTTTGGTACTTTTAGTGTCATATCCAACAAGTAATTGCTAAGTCCTGTTGTGAGGGTTTTCTCTAATATTTTCTTCTAAAAATGTTATAGTTTTTAGCTTTATGTTTAGATTTTTGATCATTTAGGATTAATATTTCATATGGTATAAGCAAAGTCCATATTAATTATTTTGAATATTTTTATTCAAATATTTTTAGTTTTCCTGGAACTATTTGTTGAAAAGCCTGTCTTTTCCCAACTAGTAGTCTGGGTCTCTTATTAAAACTCAACTAAAAATTATGCCAGGATTTATTTCTAAATACTTTATTCTATTCCATTGGTCTACATGTCTATTCTTATGTAAATACAATACTCAAAAAAAAAAAAAACAAACCCTATAGTTTGTAGTAAGTTTGGAATTGAAAAAAAGCATCCTCAGATATAATTCTTCATTTTCAAGATAGGGGGAAGCAAAGCTCTTTGTATTAAATCCTGAGCCAAAAGAAATCTTTCCTCAGAAATTGTTCATCACAGATATTTTGTCGCAAGGATGAAAGTTGACCAATACAAGGTCTTTCTTTTGTATTATTGTAGGTATTTATGGTATGAATTTACCTATGAGCATCTTCTTCAATACATTACATACATTTGGTATTTTATGTTTTCATTTTCATTCATCTCTAAGTATTTTCTAATTTCCCTTTCGTTTATTCTTTTACCCATTGAAGTTTAAGAGTGTTGTTTAATTTTTACACATTTGTGAATTTTTCCTTCTATTTTACTTTATTCCGTAAAACTTGGAGAATATACTTTCATGATACATACCTTCTTAAACCTAGTGAAAGTTATTTTGTGGCCAAACATATGATTTAGACTGGAGAATGTCATGTATACTTGGGAAGAAGGTGGATGTACTGTTGTTTGGAGTGTTTTAAATATGCATATTAAATATAGTCAAGAATTGTGTTGTTTAGATCCTCCTTTTTTTTTTTACTTCTATTTAGATGATCTATCCATTATCAAATGTAGATTATTGGCATTTCCAATTTTATTATAAAACTTTATTTCTCCATTTAATTGTTCAATTTGTCAAAGTTTTCTTCATATATTTCAATGGGACTCTCATAGGTACCTAAACATTGTAACTCTTCTTTCTGTATTGAAATATTTCTTAGTATACACTGTTTTTGCATTATTATATTTATCTCTTCTAAAGTTTTTGTATTTAAATTCTACTATTCTGATATTAGCATAGACACAGTATCTCTTTTAGTAACTATTTGCTTGGAACATATATTTTCTTATCCTGTTATTTTTAAGCTAATTGTGTCTTTGGATCCAACTGACTCTCTTGTAGAGACCACATTGTTGTAACTTGTTTTTCAATGCATTCAGTCAATACTTATCTTTTGTTTGGAGTTTAATACATTCATTTCAAAAGAGATTACTGATAAGGAGAGACTTAACTTTTACTATTTTACTATTTCTTTTCTATTATGTGTAGTAGCATTTTTTTGCCCCTCATTTCCTCCATTATTATTTTCTCTTATGTTTAGTTGATTTTTATAGTAAAACATTTTGATTCCTTTCTCACTTTCTTATGTAAATTCTATAAATAAATATTTTATAATTACCATGTGAATTATACCTTTATAGTTTAAATTTATAGCACATAACTTCAATAACATACAAAACTCTGCTTCTATGCAGCTTCGCTGCCTTTTCAATTATTGAAGTCTCATGTTTCATATTTCTACATTGTATTCCAAATAAATTAATCTATTTTATGTAATTTTTCAAATTACGCATGAATAAATATAGACTTTGTTATCAGCTTTTCATTGCTGAGACTGAAATACTTGCCATGAATAGCTTAGAAGAGGAAAATTTTATTTTTGCTCTCAGGTTCAGAGCAATCAGCCCATGGTTATTTATCTCCAAAGCAGAAACATTATGGCAGTTGGGCATGATGGAGGAAAACTGTTTAGTTCACAGTGGCCAGAAATCAAAGACATGGAAAGGACATGGTGGAAGAGAAGATAAACCCTTTCACAATACACTCCCAAATAGAGGTACACCTCCAAGTAGGTCTCACCTCTCAGTAGTCAATTCAACTTTCAATGGATTAATTGATCAAAAGATTAATCCACTGCTATAGTCAGAGACCTCACAATATAATCAAAAGCCCTACCTCTGAACCTTTCTGTGTTGGGAATAACACTTCTGGGGGACATACCAGATCTAAACAATAATGGTAAAATTACAGAAAAATGTTAAATTAATATAGACATTAGTATTTGCCCATGTATTAACATTTACTGGAGACCTTTATTTTTCATATTGTTCGGAATTACTAAGGACTTTTCACTTAAACTTGAAAGACCAAAACTATCTTTTCTAACAGACATGTCTAGTAAAAACAAAAACAAAAACAAAAACAAAAACAAAAACAAAAAAAAACACCTCATTTGGATTTTATCTAGAGATATCATAATTTCTTATTTTGTAAAGGAAAGCTTGTTTCTGGATATAGAATTATCAACTGATAGACTTTCCTTAAGTGCTTTAAATATGTTAACCTCACTGCCTTCTGGCCTCCAAGGTTTCTGCTTCACTGAGGGTCTTTTTAATTTTATTCTGTTTGGAGTTTGTTGTACTTCTTGAGTTTGTAGATTTATGTCCTTCATGAAATGTGAGAAGCATTCAGTTTTTATTTTTCAAATACTCTTTCTGCAGTCTTTCCTCACTCCTTTTCCTGGGATTCCCACAATATATGTTGGACTACCTAAAGTATTTCCCAAGTCTTTCAGACTATAATCATTCTGTTATTCAATTCCCTTCTGTGGCTCAGAACTTAATTTTAATTATCCTATCTTTTAAATTAGCTAATTCTTTTTTGTGGTTAACTCAAATCTGCTTTAAAACCCTTGTAGTATTTTTCATCTCAATTTTTGTTCAATTCCAAAACTTTCTTTGATATTCTCATTTTGTTTATATAACATTCTTATCGTGCCCTTACTACCTCATTTAGCTCTTTTTTAAAAATTTTTTTTATTTTTATTTTTTTTTTTGGTACTGGAGATTGAACTCACAGGTACTTGACCACTGAGTCACATCTCCAGCCCTATTTTGTGTTTTATGTAGAGACAGGGTCTCACTGAGTTGCTTAGCACCTCGCCATTGCTGAGGCTGGCTTTGAACTCGCAATTCTCCTGTCTCAGCCTCCCAGAGTACTGGGATTATAGGCTTGCGCCACCACGCCTGGCTTCATTTAGCTCTTTGAGTTTTTTAATGCAGTGGTTTTTAAAGTCTTTCTGTAATAAGTCAAATGTCTGGATTTCCATAGGTATAGTCTCTGTTTATTAATAATTTTGGTTCTATGAATGGGCCATTCTTTTTCCTCTGTATGATTTGTAATTTTTTGTATTGTTGTTAAAACTGGAAATCTAATTTTATAATACATCATGCACATAAATCAGACTCCTCATAGCCATAGTGTTCTGTTATTTATTTTTAATTATAGTATGATAACTTTACAGATCAGCCTGAGGTAAAGCCTAACATCTTCTCGGGTCTTGTCTGAACACCTGAGCTGCTTTCCAAGGTTTCTCGTGTATAGGTTAGATTCTCTAAAAAGTAAAAAGAAACTACTTAAAATTGCTCCATCTGGTGGGAAGGCAAAAATGGCAGTCCACCTTCATCATCAAAACAGTACTTTATAGCTTGAATCCAGAACCCCATTGTTTGGAAGAAAAGTTCTTTATTGTCTGCTTTGGTTCAGTGAATTGCCAAAAAACTATGTTTGTGATCCTCACAGATACCTGCCAGGGACCTGAGGGAGGGTAATAGGCATACAACATTCCAACACTGATTGGTGAAAGTGACAGAAAATAACTAAAATTTACGATCAGAAATGACCCTTGGAAGCTGGAATGTTCGAATAAACTCAAAAGTCTTATTCACTTCAGACTGTTACTGACAGTGAAAAGATGTTTATACAGGTGAATAGATGGCCTGGTGTTTAATACTCAACCAATTCCCTGTTATCAATCAAATATCTCTTTTAATATATTGATGTTTGCAGTTACTTGTTATTTAGCAAAATGATACTGCTATGGTTTAAATGTGTTCCCGAAAGATCATGTGTTGGAATCTTGATCCTGGTTCAGAATCAGTGGGGAAGAGTTTAGGTTATGAAGATTCCACGCTCATGAATGAGCTAATGCAATTGTATGCCAGTTTCATAAAGGGATCTTGATATGTCTTTCATTCTCTCTTTGCACTTCTGCCATGGGCAGATACAGCAAGAAATCCTTTACCAGAAGCCAACCCCCTGATCTTGAATATCCCAGCCTCCAAAACTGTGAGAAATAAATTTTGTTCATTATAAATTACCTTTAGTCTTTAGGATTCTGTTATAGAAGCAAGAAAACAGACTAAGACAGACATCTAATACATTTATAAATAGAGATACAAATGGATTCAATAAATAGATATGCAAATAATATTTTCATGTTATTTAAATATAAAATCTTTAAAAGGAGATACAGGAGAAATATATTGAGTTCTGAGAAGGAAGTTCATATAGATAGAACCAATAATTGATTAATGTATAAGTACATAGAATGGTCAACCAACCCTAGATATATTAAAATCCATGTGTGTTTAGAGTAAACTTAATCTTCCAATAGAATTATCCCATGTAATAATGCTACATGTATTATATACTTTTAACCTCATTATATACCACCCATGCTATACTTGAATAGAAACATCTTTTTGTTCAGAATTTTCTTTTTTCTTCAGAATTTCTCAAATATGTTTAGAATTACTGAAAAAAATGAACAGTATATTCATCTATGCATTTGTTTACTCAATAATATTACTTGACACTATGACATGCAAAACACTGCATTGGTAATTCTGGGAGAAACCGAGTTCACAAATGGATGGTATCTTCCCACAAAATATAACTAACTACATGGAATATCTGGTAAATTATATAATGGTATGGAAAGAAAAAGTCCTCAACTACCTAAACCAATTCCAGTACACCGAAAAATTCATGGAAAGTACTGACATAAAAGTATCTTTACAAATTTTTAAAAATTGTTCTTTGGGTTTGGGATGTAGCTCAGTTGTGTGCTTGTCCACCATGCAAAAGCCCTTGGGTTTGATCCCCTGCACCACACACACATATCCACACACAAACATTATAAAATTATAAAAACATTTACTTCAAAACTACATGTGTCATGTAGATCAGATTTGAAGGCTTTTTCATATTTCTCTTTTAGCTTTTATTCATTATCTCAGTAGTTTCATAATCAATGGCATGGCAATTTTACCGCCAAGCTATAATTGGGACTCAACAAGATTTATCAGACAGTTTAATGCTAATCTCTGTAACAATGATAATAAAAGTTGATAAAAGGTTTATTTAGATTTGAGCACAATTTTGTTTTCTGGACTTTTTAATGGCGTGAGATACAACTGACCACAAGCCTGCTACAAGTGGCTCTAATGGGCTATTTATCTTTTGTCCTTCTAATCCATATCCACCCTTCTAGCTTCCTGCATTCTATTCTATCGTGTTGGTGCTGTATTTCCTATACTTCTTGTCAGATGTCTCACTGTTAGATTTTCCAGTAGAAAACATGCATGGAAAAACAAAAATTGGACAAAGGACCCAGTCTAAGTAATTCTATTTCTGTTCACTTTATATCTGTCTCTCCCTCTCCCTCCCCTCTCCTTATTTCTCTCACTTACCATCTCCTTAAGCAGCATCACTGAATTTGCCTGATCTTTTAGTGATTCTGCTTTTACCAGAGTAATCACCATCCTTAGTACCATTCAGTGCCTTCATCTTCATAAGTGCAGTCCATTTCTCTTTGCCAATTCATGTTGAAGCAGATGGCTAAAATTATAACAAAACTTGCCAATATTACTTATTTATATGATACATATATTACAGTCTGCACTGTATATGTGTAAATGCTGATAGAGTATTAGACTAAACAAAATGAAATGAACTGCTTTAATGAATCAAATATACCAATAATAGATCTCTTAGAAGACATTTGACTCTTATATACTATACTATTTTGAGAACCTTAGAGGGATTTTAACAACTTTTGTGGTTGACTGACTAAAACCTACATTCACTGTGATCTTCATTCAATAATATTGAGATGCCAGAGCTTCCATCAAATAATATAAGTGAAGAAACCTAGAAACTTTAAGGAACTCATAAAAATGCCTGTGCCCCTCAGATTCCCCTTATGACTATTGTCCTTGAAAGCAGAGAGTTGCTTTTCATTAACAAAGGCATTGAGAAAAGCCTTATTCCAGGGAAACAGCAGCATACTTGAGGAGTGCTGTGGTTGATATTTTCTCAGTGTCAAAAAGGATGGAAGGAAGTTGCTAAGTGGAATGATCTTCTTAGTGTTGATAAACAATCATTCATTTTATTTTAAACCCTTTCCTATGTGAAAGAGATTATTGAGGATGAAAAAAGGAGAAAATATGTGAGAAAATATTTTCTAATCACATATTTAAAAAGGGGTTAGCATCAAGAATATATAAATAATATAAACAATGACAAGGGAAAGGCCATTTGGATAGAAAATGGTCTGTTTTGTGCTGTTATAACAAATACCAGAATAGGTAATTTGTAATGAATAGAAATTTGTTAACTCATAGTTCTGGGAGCTAAGAGGTCCAAAATAAAGGCAAGGCCCTTCTTGCTGCTTCATCCCTTGATGTAAGAACAGGGAAGTGGACTTTGGCAGAGAAGGAGCCAAAATCCTCTCTTCATAAGGAATATACTTCCAGTATAACAAACTCACTTTTGTTATAAAAAACATCATTCCATTCATGAAACCACAGCCCTCATTATCTTAATCATCTCTTAAATGTTTTACCTCTTAATATTGTTATAATGGTAATTAAATTTCAACATGAGTTTGGGAGGGAACAGACTTTCAAACCATCGCACTTTGAAAGAAGACATATCAATGGCAAATAAGCACATGAAAAAACATTCAACTTCATGAGCTATTAGAAAATGCAAATTAAAGTCACAATGAGAAGACAAAAGAGATTTAAAAATAAAATCAATATTATCAAGTGCTAGTGAGAATTTAGAGCAAATGATCCCTTTTACATCACTGGTAGAAAGTAAAATAGCACTACCACTTTGGAAAAACCTTTTCTTATAAAGTGAAATATACGTTTAATATGTGAGCTAGCAATCACAACCTGGGTGTTTTACTGAAGAAATTAAAACTTATATTCACATAAAATGTGTCTATAACAGCTTTATTTTTATTACCTCAAAACTGAAATTAAAACTAAATTATCTTCAGTCGGGGAATGGACAAACAAATTCTGGCACATCCATATGGTAGCTTACTACTCAGTAATAAAAAGAATAAATCCATTGATATATACAACCTGGATGTATGTCAAAGGTATTATGCAGAATGCAAAAGAGCAATGTCAGAAGGTTACACTCTAAATAACTTGTAACAATCTGAAAAATCATAAAATGATGGTACTAAAACCTACAACAAAAAGTCTGAGAAAACAACAAGGATTTCAATAAGTGGAAGATAAATCATGATCATACTTAAGAAAATTCAGTATTTTCAATCTTCTTAAAGATACTTTAATAGTCTAAGGATAGAGTTCAAAGTCAATCAAAATCCCAACAAGAATTTTTTTGAAGAAATTGGAAAGCTTTTTTTAAATTTTAAATTCTAATTAAGGAATCAGAAATAACCAAACCAACTTTTTAAAAAGCAAAACAGAGAACCAACACAACTTGATTTTGAGACTGCAAAATTTTAGTAATCAATAAAGACATTAAGACAATTTAATTGAGAAAAGTTACTCTCTTCAACACATGTTGCTGAATTAGATATCCATATTTTTAAAAAAGCTTGAATCTCTATACCCATCACTATCTGTAAAAAGTAACTCACAATGGATCATAGATCTGCACATTTACAATTTCTACAAGAAATCATGAAAGAAAACATATGACCTTGGTTAGAAAAAAATTTTAGCCATTAATGCAAAAGCAAGATTCATATATGAGAATAACTTATATTTCACTTTCAAAATGGAAATTTTCTGATTTTCAAATCATATTCATAAAAGCATGAAAGTACAAGGCTCAATATATGAGAATACATTTGGAAATCATAGACAGCAAAGAACTTATATCCTGAGTATATTTTTAAAAATCTCTCAAATCCCCATAGTAGGCAATCAAAAATCCTTTACCTGCCACCACTAAATGGGCACATAATGTGAACAGATGCATCACCAAAGAAACTATATAGATAGAAAGTAATACATGAAGATAATGCTCAATATCATTAATAACTGAAGAGGTAGTAATTGAAATTACAATTAGATAGAGTTATGGACATATTATCAGAGCTAAGAAATAAAAGAATTACCATTCCAAATGTTGATGAATGTGAAGAAAAACTCAAATGCTCACATTCTGCAGACTGAAATGATAAACAATACAATCAGTTTGGAGAAATAAACACAAATGCCTAAACAAAGACATGTATTGTAATGTTCATAGAAGTTTAATTTGCAATAATCCAAATCTATAAAAAGCCTGATATTCTTCAGTAGGTATATGGATAAATAAAGTTTCATGTATGCATGTGGTAGAATCTTACGAATAAATAAGAAAGTATAGGTAGCAACATGGATGGTTTTAGTCAAATTTAGCTGTGATCAATTGACCTTACAAGAGCAACACAGAAATTTATTTTAGCTCACAATTTCAGAGACTCAGCCATAGTAGGCTGACTCCTAGCTCTGGGCCCAAGAAGCTGAGGCAGAGCATCATGGCAGAAGGGTATAGCAAAGGAAAGTAGCTCAAGATATCACATCCAGGAAGCAGAGAGAGAGAGAGCTCCACCGACCAGGGACAAAATAGAAAAAAGGCACACCCACATAGACGTACTTCCTCTAGCCACATCCTCCCCTCCCTACACTTAATCTATATCAGCTCATGATCTAATCATTTCACCTTTGAAAATTCTTACATTGTCTTTCATAGGAGCATTTGGGGGACTGGATATCTAAAACATATCATGGATATATGTCCTAATAATTATGCTGACTGAAAGAAGCCAGATGTAAGAAATGAACAAACTACGTATTTCAAAGGGTCACAAGGATACTTTTGGGAAAAATGAATATGTTTATGATCTTGATCTTGGTGTTGATTTAACAAACTGAGCACCTTAAACTGGCACAATTTATTGGCTGCAATTACATCTTAATAATGCTATGAAAAAGAAAATAGACTTAACAATTTCACTTTTGGGTATTTATTTAAAGGACATTACTATTAATATTCAGAGAGAGATTTTTGCAAGGGTTATTCACTGCTGTGTTCTACAATGACATTTTTTTAATTCAGGAAAAATCATTGTTACTGATCAAATAAGTTATGATTCACAAAATAAAATTCTAAATATAATACTTTTATACTTGGAAATACTGTTTAAATAAAAGGTATTGTAAGTAAATATCTTTTTATTTTTAATTTTTCACTTGTTCTAGTTAGTTATACATGACAGTAGAATGCATTTTTATGCATCACACATAAATGGAGTATAACTTCTCATTCTTTTGGTTGTATATGATGTGGAATTATACGGGTCATGTAGTCATATATATACAAAGGTTAAAAAGTCCAATTCATTCTACTATTCTTGCTACTCTCATACCCCCTCCTCTTTCTTCACTAACCTCTGCCTCATCCAAAGTACCTTTATTCTTTCCTAGCTCCCCCCTTATTGTGAATTAGCATTTGCATATCAGAGAAAACATTTGGCCTTTGGTCTTTAGGGAGTGGCTTATTTCGCTTAGCATAATATTCTCCAGCTCCATCCTTTTAACTGGAAATGCCATAATTTTATTCTTCTTTATGGCTGAGTAATATTCCATTGAGTATATATACCACATTTTCTTTATCCATTCATCTGTTGAAGGGCATCTAGGTTGATTCTATAGTTTTTCTATTGTGATTTGAGTGGCTATAAACATTGACATGACTGTGTCACTGTAGTATGCTGATTTTAAATTCTTTGGGTATAAACCGAGAAGTGGGATAGCTAGATATATATCTTAACATTAATATGTAATATTTTATGTAACATGAAGTGATATTTTTGTAAAATGCTTTCTTCTGTTTCCTGGTAATTATCTCAGAATTCTTATATGTATTTATATATGCTTATACATAGCTTTATATATATGTGCATTGAATAGTGTATATTAACATAATATTAGTTTAATTCTGAATATTGAAAATAAAAGTATTTTAATTTTTTTCTTTATTATTTTACTTTTAATGTTAACAATGTCTATGCATACAATATTAAAATGAAAAAGAAACTGTGAAAGCTGTTTTCAAAAGGGTCTATGAAGCCGGGCGCGGTGGCTCAAGCCTGTAATCCCAGCACTTAGGGAGGCTGAGACAGGAGAATCGCAAGTTCAAAGCCAACCTCAGCAATGGCGAGGCACTAAGCAACTCAATGAGACCCTGTCTCTACATAAAACACAAAATAGGGCTGGGGATGTGGCTCAGTGGTCGAGTACCCCTGAGTTCAATCCCTGGTACCAAAAAAAAAAAAAAAAGAGTCTATGAAGCCAGGCACAGTGGCACATGCCTGTAATCCCAGCAGTTCAGGAAGCTGAGGCAGGAGGATCGCAACTTCAAAGCCAGCTTCATCAACTTAGTGAGACCCTATTCAACTTATAGAGATCCTGTCTCAAAATTGAAAACAAAAAGAAAAGATTGGGGAGGGAGGCTGAGGTGTAGCTTAGTGGTTAAGCACCCTGAGTTCAATCCCTGGTACCAAATAAATAAATAAAAGGTCTATGAAAAAGCAATCTCATATCTCTAGAGTTACTTTAAAACTCATTATTTCTATTAATCATGAAAATTGTAGGGCTCATGGTTCATACGTGAACTTCTTTAACTTACTACTTTGTTCTTCATAGATGCATGATTTTAAAAATGGTCATAACACCAGATTATGTTCTGGTATGAACTCTGGAAAACTAATACAACCTATACTATTTAATTTATAAAACTATAAACCCAGAAAAAATATGTATTGTTTCCTTTTTTCAGAGAGCTCAGACCACTGTTTATATTTGCTTTCACCAAAAAGGCTTTGCAATATACTTTCACTGTTGTCTTTCCATAAGGCTATATTAATATGTGATTTTTGACAAATTACATATAAATATATAAGATTGAGTGTACACAATGGATTCCACTGAAGGAAACAGAAGAATAACAAAAAACTCAGAATGAAAAAACTTTACTGATGGTAGCAGGAAAGGATACAAGAATAGGGACTATGAAAAAGAAAACAAGGGAATATAAAGAATGGAAAGACAAGTCTTGACATATGTTTAAGGAATTGCAAGAGAAAAACACAAGATGGTAAGAAATATGTTAAAAATTGCAAGAAAAAATACAAGATGATAAGAAAGCATAAAACTGAGAAAATAGGTGAAAAATTAAGTATAAATTACACAGAATTAAAAGAAAATGCAAAGCCTCAAATTGTGTGTGTGTGTCAGGGGGTATATGCATGTGTACTGGCATATGCCTTTGTGTGGTCTCTGAGTGTGAAATGTCAGGAAAAACAAAAGTCTACTTCAATGATTAAACCAAGACAAAAATATGAAATCTTCTATAAAGAATGTTGTTGCCATATATGAACAAGCAAGTTTAATTTGGCATTAAGACATATCAAAAGTAACCCTAGTTAGGTAAGTGAATAAGATGACTTTTGTTAGTTAAAAAGAACTTCAAGATAAATTTTGATGTACCTCAAAATTTTCATTCAAATGTGAAATATAAGAATGCTCATTGAAACTCAAAGTATCATAAATGTTGTTATATAAAGTTCTTTATTAAAAATATATTTAGCAAAAATAAACAAATATAGGAGATAGCAAAAGAGTAATGTGAATGAAATAATTACACACATTGATCAAGTTCATCATAAGCCTAAAGATAAGACCAAGATAAAGAAATAAAAATTAAAAAAGAAATAATCAGCCAGAGGATGGAACAAGTGGATATCTTAAATTAATTGAACATTTATCTTGTCAAAATTTAAAAATAGTTGTTGATAAATGAAAAGTCGTGTGTATATCAAGATATATCTTATCTAGCTATATCTACCTATAGTGAGTTCTTAAAAAATTAACAAAAGGTCAAAATAGAATGTATGAATTTCAAAACAGTAGGCAGAAGCTACCTTTCAAAAGGAAAGAAAGAAAAGTATCTTAATAAAAGCAGAAAGAGATTATTTGGAGAATATTAAAAAGTTTTACAAGGGGCTGAATTGTAGCTCAGTGGTACAGCACTTGCCTAGCACATGATAGGTACTGGGTTCAATCCTTAGCACCACAAAAAAATAAATAAAATAAAATAAAGGTATTGTGTCCATCTACAGCTGAAAAAATGCATTTAAAAAAAGTATTACAAGAATTGGTTTTAATGTATCCAAATGCAATTGATGCAGATAGGTTATATTAAATCTATGTTAGAGTCCCTAAATTTTGGTTAAAGCAAATAAACAAAAACTACAAAATGTATTACTATTCAAAATTTTATTAGTGCATTATAATTATACATAATAGTGGATTAATTATATCATATTTACACATGCACATAATTTGAAATATATATTATTTTTAAGAAATCAGTTAAAGCTAATTATAAGATTCCTAAGTTTGCAATAATTGACTCAAAGTTATTTAAAATTGGGGTGAAAATATCTTGAAAGAGAATTCGCCCAGGTAAATACAAGACAAGAAGGCTCAGAACTGGATTCCCGGTGTAAGCAATCATTGCAAAATTAAGCAAATGACAACCTCATAAAGAAGAATATGTATATTATGTATATTCTATCTTATATGGAACACATAGATGCAATGTTTGAAATATCAAATAATATTTTAAATATATCAGTACTTTTTAGTGGTAATAGTAAATACAAAACAATTATTATTACATTAATGATTAAGATTTATTTTTATATTTTTTTCTTTTTTGGGGGTCTACTCCAGGGCATTCGTCCACAGAGCCGCATTCCCAGTCCTATTTTGTATTTTATTTAGACGCGGGGTCTCACTGAGTTGCTTTGCCCCCCACTTTTGCTGAGGCTATCTTTGAACTGTTTCTTTTATTTTTTTTACCTGTGATCCAATTCCATGGTTAGAACAACTAAAAATAAATTAATTGTTTCTTTCCTTCATAGGCAATATTGACCTTCCTGAGTGAGAGTATGTGAATATCAGCCTCCCTTTTCAAAAGAAACACTGTGTTGTCCTAGGTCACATTAATATTAATTTATAGGAATGTTACATTGGAAGAAAGAGAATCTCTTCCAGGCCAGTGGTTTTCAGCTTTTGAAATGC
>PVHX01008125.1:44438-86544 GCA_004024805.1 Geosciurus inauris | reverse complement strand
TTTTTGTATTTTCTTTCCTCTGGCACCACCCCCTGAGGGTTGCCATTGGCCTTCAAGAGATTCCAGGGTTTGCCCAGTCACTAGGGGTAAAATCAGGAAGTCAAGAGGGGACAAAATGTCAAATTTGTCTCCCTTAATGAAAAACTATAAAAAGGGACCTTGTTAAAGGAGCCTTCAAACATGTCACTGTTATGGAAGCTAGCTAGCTGGGCCATGGGACAGTTTTATAGGCCTTTGGAGTCCAGCTGAGAAGGAGACATGGGGAGTCTCAGTTGGATGGCCATTTTCCACACCTGCTCCCTGCTGGGATGGCTTCCCGTCATGCTGGATGGGCCCATGACCAGAGAAGTTAATGAACCTTTTGGTGATTGACAGTATGTACTCTAGGCTGCCTGGCTCCAAATCAAAGAGATAAGGCTACTCAGGCCTCAGATGTTGGGTAAAACCTCTTTTCCTTCCTGCACAACAGTGATAAATGGCCCTCTGGGCCCTTGAATTGTAAACTCAAAGGAAACAGAATTGAGATCCTGGCTGCCCTGACTGAGCCCTGAGGAAGGCATGGGAGGGAAAGCTCAGCAGGGACTTTACCAGAAGAGCCTGCTCTGGGAGGATGAAGCTGTGAACCTAACTTTCCAAGAAGCTCTTAGCCTTTGGCTCCGTGGTATAAGCTGTAGATCCTGAATGCTACAGAAGCTTCAAAAAGGTGAAAGGCCGAACAGGGTAGCACACACCTATAATCCCAGCAACTTGGGAGACTGAGGCAGGAGGATCATAAGTTTGAGGTCAACCTCAGCAACTTAGCCAGACTCTGTCTCAGAAAAAGGCTGGGAGCTGGGCACCGTGGCGCACGCCTGTAATTCCAGCACTTAGGGAGGCTGAGACAGGAGAATCATGAGTTCAAAGCCAGCCTCAGCAATGGTGAGGCGCTAAGCAACTCAGTGAGACCCTGTCTTTACATAAAACACAAAATAGGGCTGGGGATGTGGCTCAGTGGTCAAGAACCTCTGAGTTCAATCCCTGGTACCAAAACCAAAACCAAAACCAAACAAAACAAATAAAACAAAAAAAGGCTGGGGATGTATCTCAGTGGTAAAGTGCTCCCGGGTTCAACCCCCAGCACCAAAAAACAAAAAACAACAAAAAAGGCAAAGGACCATGGGCTGATTCTATGTGGACACTCATTGCAATGCCTCTGGCCTGCACCTGGCACTGTTGACTGCATTCATTAAACAGCCATTCAGGAGGCTCTTAGCATATGGCACGTGCTATGCGAGCCCTCATGAGCCCTCAGAGTCTCATCAACACTCTAAACTTTCTCCTAGAAAGAGGGACTTAAGGACTTTTGTCTGATATCATTCTAATAAAGCCTGTAGTTTAATTAATGATATTGTACCAACATGACTGTCCTGGTTTGTATGACTGTACTGTGATCACGTAAGGCGTTCACCTCAGGACAAGCTGGGTAAGTGATGTGTGGGAATTCTATGCATTATTTTGTCAATGTTTCTGGAAGTCTAAAATTAGTTCTGAATAAGAATTTTTTAAAAAAAAAAGGGAAGGAGGGAAGGAAGGAAGAAAGGAAGGAAGGAGGGAAGGAGGGAAGGAAGGAAGGAAGGAAGGAGGGAAGGAAGGAAGGAAGGAAGGAAGGAGGGAAGGAGGGAAGGAAGGAAGGAAAGAAGGAGGGAAGGAAGGCTGGCTCTCCAGGAGTTTCATGACTCTCTGACCACTTCTCCATCTCTCTTGGTATCCAGCGTTCTCTATGTCTTTCTGTCATCCTTTTAGTATCTCTTGTCCCTCTTTTTTTGCCTCTTTCTCTTTCTCAGTCTGTCCCTCATTTCTCCTTTCCTCAAAATTCTGCTCTTCCCCAGACGTAACCTCTCCACTTGCAAATATCTACTCAGTTGCCGAATTCTGTTAATTAAAGTTCACAGTCGCCAAGTCTTCCCTCTTCTCAGTGCCACTTCCACAGCTCCTGGGTCACATCATCGCCCATAGTTTACAATCGCCTGGATTGTTCTGAGGGCCCCCTTGGGACTTGCATCTTTGGCATGGGCCCAGCTGGTTCATTCTCTACTCTCCTACAATTCCAATTAGGTCTCTCTCCCGTAAGAACACTGTTACTGGCTGTGGATCACTTACCAAATAAAGCCCAGCAAGCATCATCATAACCTGGTCCCCGTTTCCCCAGCATCAACCCTCCCTACCAGTCCCACAGTGATATCTAACCAGGGCTTCTACGCACAACAGAGAGAACAGTGCTTCCTCCTCCTGATGGCAACAAAGCTAGTTGAGTTGAGGTTCTAGGGTTAGGTATGGAGGAGGGAGGAGGGAAGACAAGAAGGAGTGCAGAGAGGGTTTTTTTTCCCCTCAAGAATCTACAGGAGGAACCTTCTGAAAAGGGAATGGAGGGGTCTCAAGCCATCCCAGAAGAATGGCCAGTATGGTCCTGTTTGTCGCTGTGCAGGGCCTATAGGAGATGCTAACACTCGTGTCTTCCAGGGGACTATGGTCTTATCCTCCACACCTGCACATTGGCCCTCCCTGCTATTGACCTTTAATAATGCCACCTCTAGCTCAGTGCACACTCCTTAAAAGCCCACAAATCCTGTGCAATACAGCAATTACACTTTTCTCATTTGATAACTGCCTGTCCCCTCCTCAATCCTTTATGTTTCAATAAGACCAAACATCACAATGAGTCGATAGGTTTGCAAGCATCAATCACTGGTTAAGGGCTCTGCCCTGAGAGGGTGGGGGTTGAGTTATGCATTCCCAAGCACTTTCAGCAAATTAGGTCCCAGTGGCTTAAAGGCAGTCACCTATACAGAGACACAGGTGCTGAGAGCCCAGAACATGAACACAGCAAAGGGTCTGAGGGGCTACTGGCAGAGCAGGACAGCATCCCTCACAAAAAGGCTGTGTGGCAATTTTAGATAAAGGGACCCAAGGGAAGGCCTCCTTGAGAAGATGACACTTTGAATGAGAACCTGCAGGAAGCTGTGAAGTTATCCCTAATTTCCATCAGAATGACTGACACTTAGCAACTACTCCACAACATTTGTCAAATACAGGAATGGATGGATGTCCCTTGAATTGTGTCCCCTATTCCTTTTTTACCTGCATGGGAAGGAATCCAGGCTTCTGGTCCCCACCCTGAGGTTCAGGTTTGAAGCTAGAGTGGGTAGCACATGCCAACTAG
The DNA here is from genome assembly GCA_004024805.1 of Geosciurus inauris. Taxonomy (NCBI): domain Eukaryota; kingdom Metazoa; phylum Chordata; class Mammalia; order Rodentia; family Sciuridae; genus Geosciurus; species Geosciurus inauris. The sequence goes on along the minus strand of PVHX01008125.1, from coordinate 83,345 downwards.
GATGACCAATTGCAGGTCTCCTCTAGCTTGATCTCAGGGAGCCAAAAGAGAAATTAGCATCTCAAGTCCCATTGCATCCTTATGAAGAAAACACTCCAAGTGTTGGAGATTTGCAAACTTGCTGGGTGTGTATGGGCTGCCTCAGGAGCGGAGCAACAAATGAGCCTGTGCAGATGGCGCTGAGATAAACGGCGCCATCTTTTTACTGTAGCAGTACAGTCGTAATTTTCCAGAGACATTTATTAGGCGGCGTCTCCCTTCTGTGGGACTGTGCTGTGGCTGGTGCACAGAGCCGCTGCGAGCAAGGTGGAGAGCGGAACCCAGTGCTAATAGCATGGTGGGCATCCAAATCTCTCCCATTCCTTCCCTCTCATTCTCGCTTCTGACAATTTATAGTTTGGTTTGATGCGTGAATAGCCGTATTTCTCTAGTAATATGTATTCTTTGGAAGTATTCCCTGCTGTGGCGTATCCTAACAGAACTCCATCAAATAATTATCTTCCCTTTTATTTATTCTCCTTCTTTTCACTTGATCTGCATCACTATAAAATATTCCAATGGTCTCTGAGTAGAAAGCCTTCTTTGTGATTGTAAAGTGTATTTATATACAGTGTTAAATCCACACTTGGTAGCTCTTCATCTCAGCACTTGGCCAATTTGACAGGGTTTGGGGCCTGTGATGGGTTCCCAGTTCCTCCCATTGGGAGAGGAAGAGCTGGAGTCTTTGAGACCCCTGGGTTGGCCCCAAGCCCCAGTGCTATAGATTTGCCAGCTCAGGAGCTTCTCACCAGCTTCAACTCAACCCACCCTGACCCTGAGAAAGTAGCTTTTATCCCAGAACCTCTGGGCTCTTCCTCAGGTCCTCTTTGCCACAGGGGGAGTTAGTCCAACTTAGCCCAACTTCTTCCATTTCTAGAATCTAGAGAAAGTGAGGATCCATTATGAGACCACAGTACCCATGTCTAGGTCCCATGGCTTAGACTCAGTGATCTGTTTGCTGTAGTATGGTCAGGCCCTCTCATGTTGTATTGCTTCTTTAACCAGACTGACGGCTCCCTGTGGGCAGGCACTAACTATATCTTCTACCTTGCTCTTCACAAAGCGTTTGACATAGAGCGGGATGATCAGCTCACAATGAACAGTGATTGCCTTGAGTCCCTTTCCAGGAAGCACGGTCTGAGTAGGGCTTTCATCCAAGTCCACTATGTTTATATTTAGTTACATATTTAATATATGGCTTTATCATCTTTGTATAATTATCTCCAATCAGATGACAAGCTCCTGGAGCATCTTATAGTCTCAGAAAGGGAAGCCTCCTCAGGGGTCTCCCTGCCTTCCTCACATCAATGTCTGCACATGAATCCTGGAACCTTTCTCCCTCCTGTTTTATCCTCTAAAAACCCAGTTGATTCAACTTGAAGGAATAAGATGCAAAATACTGCAAAATGAGAGCACACTTAGAATCAAGATACCTGAGTTCTGGTCAGTTCTCACATTGCCCTTCTGAGAGTCATAGGACCTTACCGTCCTCACATATCTCATCTATAAAATACAAAAAGACTTACAAAGTTACAAACGTCGAAGATCTAAAGATCATTTGGTTCAACCCTTTACCTCCAGATGTGCATCTGTCTTACCTGAAAGTCCACCAGAGGAGGGAATTCAGCAACTTCACCTGTGCCTTTGACCAGGTTTAACCACCTGGAGTTGAAAGCCTTCCTTTTGCCTCTGAACCTTGCTTGTAGTTTAAGCAGAATCTGCTCTATCAGTGGCTTACCAGAGAGAGTTTAGGCATTTCTCCTTCCATATCCTGGAGCTGAGTAGGGAGGCTGGAGCGAGGGCAAGGTGTGGAGCTCCCCAGGGAAATGGTTTTCCATCCAGCTCTGCATTAGGAACACCTGTGGACTTTAAATCCCTGCACTGGCCAGGGGCATATCCTGGATCTGCTGCTGGGTCAGTCTGTGGAGACTGAGTCCTGTCATGATTTTTTTTTTGTTTTTTTTGTTTTGTTTTTTGGTACTGGGGATTAAACTCAGGGGTACTCGGCCACTGAGCCACATCCCCAGCCCTATTATGTGTTTTATGTAGAGACAGGGTCTCACTGAGTTGCTTAGTGCCTCGCCATTGCTGAGGCTGGCTTTGAACTCGCAATTCTCCTGTCTCAGCCTCCCTAAGTGCTGGGATTATAGGTGTGCACCACCGTGCCAGGCTTGTTTGGTTGGTTTTTGTTGTTGTTGATTTTGTTTTGTTTTGTTTGTACCAGGCATTGAACATAGGGGTGCTTAGCCACTTAGCCACATCCTCACCTCACCCCTTTTAAAAATTATTTTATTTAGAGACAGGGTCTCACTAAGTTGCTTAGGCTTTGCTAAGTTGCTGAGGCTGGCTTTGAACTCAAGATCCTCCTGCCTCAGCCCGCATGTGTGTTTTTCTAGAGCTCCCTAATTGATTCTGAAGCTCCACCAGGGTTGAGAAGGCCTTTGGGGGTCCTATGGCTCTTCCTCCTCTCTTCCTACTCCCACAGGCAGGAGTTGAAAACCACTGGGGCTTCAGTTTCTCTTGTCACCAGGCTCTGGTGGGAGGACTTAAGACAAAGGAGCCAAGAGCACCCACTTCAGGACCACAGCAGCAGCTGAGCAGCACAGCTTCCTAGAGGAGCTGCCCCCCACACTGCCAGCCTGGTAGGCTGGACAGGCAGTGCTTCCCCTCCTAGTCACCTGTGGCATATATTCTTCTGATGTCCATCTATTCAAGTACCTGAGTGTATGCAGGCTGGCTGCTGAGATGGGATGGGTTCCTGCCTCCAAGAAGTTCATCATCAACAGCAGCTCTTCATCCTCCATCTCACTCCCAAGCTCCATACTCTGCTGTGTACTACAGCTTCTCGTGCCAAAGTTCCAGAGGCTTCTTTCCCATAAATCCTAGTGCTGAGCCCTCAGAGTTCAAGATCTCTTGTCCATCCCTGCCCGCCTCGCCCCCCCACAGATGAGGCTAAATATGCCCTAGTCCACAGCAGGGGATGGGCTTTGTTCCAGCTCTTGGGAAGGAGCCATGTGATAACACATAGTCACTCCTTTATGGATTTTATGTCATGGACAAGACCTCTCTTCTTTTCCTGCCTCTGCCTGATCCCTGGCCTCACTGATGTTCCTGACTTCTCTTCTGCACATTTCTGGTTTTGCTGGTCCCCCAGCCTGAGCTTCTTCTATTGTCTTCCTGACTTATGCAAAGATTCCTTACTTCCAATACCCACTTTCTTCTCTTACTTTGTTCCATTTGCCCCTCTCTGAATGTAGAAAGCACATGTGTTTAGCACAGGGGTTGCTGAATGTCCCCCATCTCCTTCAGGATGCTTTTTTGGAGAGGACTTCTCTGAGCTCCCCAATCACATGCCTGGGGGCATTGCCATAGACATGGCATAGTGGATAAGAGGTGCACTGGGGTCAGCAGCCACACGATTTCCTCCAACACTTGCTTGGATTGCTCCCAGGAGACCCTCTTTCTACTGCCCACCATTTGCCTCCATTTTGGCTAGAGCTGGAAGTGAGCAAGGCCTGTTGCAAGCTCCAAATATGAGGTGGGTAAAAATGGCTTTTCCCTGGCTCTTCCCCTCCTTGCTGCGGTGAGCTCTTCTCACCCAGGGACCCTTCCAGACACCACTGAAAGTTCAGCAGCAGCTGTTCGGCATTTACATTTTACACAGTGCAAGGTTATTTGACTGCCGCAATTTGATCTTCTCTAGTTAATAACCTTGACTTATGGAATAATAGCAGGAACGGCTCCATTCTTTTCCTGCCAGGAATTCCTGATGCTCAGGACTGGTGGGTGAGCATAGGTCCTCTGTCCAAGATCCTCTGTCTTCTTGTCCTGCCACAAAGGGGACTCCGCAGGATCACAGAAATCCATAGGCTGTGGCCATGATCAGGTCTTCTGTGGGCATCTCCCCTACTTCCTCTCTTAGCTTAACAAGACTCCATCTGGCTGTTGTTTATGCACCTCACCTTTCCAGACTCTCATTCCTTAGTCCTGAGCCACAAGTAGAACGGGTTACTATCTTGATCCCACTAGTCTTCAGGAGCACTTCCTGGCAAGGGTTAACTGTGTGTATAAAATTGATTGCGATTTTAGTAATTCGGTATAATCACAGTCTACCAGCAGGTTGCTTTTCCAGCAGGAGGGTTTGGAATTATTTTCTGGAGTTTGCAATATAGAACTTAAATTAAGCCTCAGAAGTCAGGGGAGCTCCGCAGCATCCCTAATGCGGTGCTAAATTCTCAGCAGCACAGTCTCTGTATTAAAGCCTTTGCTGGCAATTAGGTTCATTAACTATCACAATACCTTATTTATTACTCGTCGTGCCATATGGTTTCCCAGCTAAAGAATGGCGCCCATTCTCCTACAGACCATTTGGCATCATAAAAATGTTAACAAATAATATTATGGCTCTCGGGGGCACAAGGCCTTGCTGGGTTCTGGGTCTGAGCGGCGGGAGAGAATATGAAAACATTTTTCTTCTATGGCGAAATAAAAACTTCCTCAAGACAGAAGTATTCAGAGGATATCATGCTTGCATAACCTAAATGGGAGTTTTATTTATCCTCATAATGGTTGTGTCAATATTTGCATCAGCTGGGACTTTCACTCATCTTCCTCCCCACTCTCTTTTGAGGTTTTCACTTCCACCTTCCCTCCTTACTTCTCTACTTCTGTGGCATGAGACCAACTAACCAGGCAGGCCTTGGGGTGAGCTGCTGATGGGGTGAGGGCTGCTTTTGGAGTCTATTGCAGCTTATCCACTTTGTTAGTCAGCTTTCTATCACTATAACAAAATGCCTGAGGTAATTTATAAAGAGAAAGGGGTTATTTCAGCTCACAACTTTGGAGGTTTCAATCTAAGAGCAATTGCCCCATTGTTTTTGGACCTGTGTTGAGGCAGCACATCAGAGTGGGAGCATGTGACTGAACAAAATCACTCACTTTAGCCAGTTAGCAAATGAGAGAAAGAGGAAGAGTCCGAGGTCTCACAGTCCTATTTGAGGACATGCCTCCAGTGACCCAAGGACTTTCCACTAGGCCCCACCTCTCAAAGGTTCTTATATCTCCCATAGTACCACCCTGGGTACCAAATCTTTAACACTTGGATCTTTGAGGGATGCTTGAGATCTAAATTATGGTAGTCACCTCATCCCAGCTACCTGCTCTGCTCATCCCACCTCAGGGCTTCATCTTCAGCTAGTGTTTTTTTTTTTTTTTCAATATTTTTTTAGTTGTAGATGGACACAATGTCTTTATTTTATTGCTTTGTATGTGGTGCTGAGGATCGAACCCAGGGCCTCACGCATGCGAGGCAAGCACTCTACCACTGAGCTACAATCCCAGCCCCTTCAACTAGTGTTTTGTTTTTTAAATATTTTTTAGTTGTAAATGGACACAATATCTTTATTTTTATTTATTTTATGTGGTGCTGAGGATCGAACCCAGTGCCTCACGCATGCAAGGCGAGCACTCTACCACTGAGCCACAATCCCAGCCCCCCTTCAACTAGTGTTTTAAGCAGAAATTGGGAAGTGATACCTGTGTCCACGTTGCCCTGTGTTGAATGTTCTGCTACCAGGGCCTGGGCAGCCTCCACTGTGGAGGGTGGACATGGGAGAGAGGTCAGAGCAGGAAAAGAAGACCATCAGAAGGGTATGAGAGATTCATCTCTAAAGGCCAACCTGAGAAAGTCATCTCCAGAGGATAAAGCATTTCCCTGTCCTTATTTCTGGTTGAGGAAGTGCCAGGCATTCACCTTGGGGCTACTCAAACAAACAGGAGGAATTCCCTGCTCATTTTTTACTAAGCAGATTCTGGAGCTGTGAGGGCTCCCCTCATTTCCCAGCTAGCTTTCCTCTGAAACAGAGGGTGTGCCTCAGCGGAATTTCAATGCAGGTTCCAGAAGGTGCTTTGTGATTTACCTTTTCTCAAATGACTCCTTGAGCCTGGAGGCAAACCCTCTTAGGAAAGCAACATAAGTAATGGTTAACATATAAACACTAGAGCAAGGCTGCCTAGTTTTGAACCTTAGCGTTAGAATTTACTCAGCTGGATAACCTTTCTATGACTTAGCATCTTCATCTGTAAAATGAAGATTAAGAAGGGCATCAGAAGACCAGACGGTGCAATCTCTCTGGGGCCCAGGACAATAGCTGGCACAAGCAAGTGCCATGCAGGGGGAGCATGTATAGGAAAGGTTCTGATGGCCCACCTCTTTCCTTCGCTCTGATGTTTCCTTTTATTCCCGCTCTGGTTTGCCTCGGAAAGTCCTGTGAAGACTCATGTGTTAAGTGCTTTGTCCCCAGCCCATGGTAGATCCTTTAGAAGGTGGGGCTGGCGGGAGGAAGTTAGGTCATCAAGGGGTGTGGGGGACCCTGGCCCATTCTCTTTTTTTGCTTCAGGGCCACATGAGTGAGCAGCTTCATCCATTGTGTGCTCCCACTGTGTCGTTCTGCCTCACCACTAGCCCCAAAGGCACGAGCCAGCTGACCGTGGACTCACCTCCAGAGCTAGTCAAAATAAACCTTTTCTCCTTTGAAGCTGATTATCTCGGGTATTTGTTGCAGTACTGCAAAGCTGGCCACTACTGTTCTTTCAGGGCATTTGGGAGAATGGAAGGCTCCCAACTCCCCAGCCACTCTGCATCACCCAAAGTCCTGATTCTGACCTTGAAATCAAGCCAAGGGCAATACTAGGGTGGCGCCTGTTTCCATCTCCACAGCATTTCCTCCGTGTGTCACATGTTATCCAGAGTTCCCATTGCACACATCCCCTAAATACCCTGTCCTAAGCCCCAAAACCATGGTGGCTGAGGTTGATGGAGACCTGACTGGAATTAGACAGCCAGAAATTTAGGCTGGATGAGACCTTGGAGATGAGCAGAAAAGAGGTGACGTGGTCCTGGTTATACATCTAGGAAAGGGCAAAAGCAAGTCCCTAGCCCACATCCCCACACCAGCTCCATTCAGCTGACCAGCGAGGAAGGGAACAGTGTGCAGCAGAGGAGAGCTGAGAAAAGAAAAATTCCATTAGGCATCAATTACACGCAACATGCAAAAAGGATTGGGCCTGTTGGCAGATGAGGCTTTGAGATGAGCAGCACAGGAACATGAGAGAGCTGTCCCCAGGGCTCTGCTGGGCCCATAGTTCCTAGAAAGAAACAGGTGAGTCCTGGCAAGGATGGCACCACAGGAAAGTCGGTTCCTGTTCCCACGAGCCTGCCTCAAAGTTCAAGGTGTGGGAATGGGCTGCCCCACCCATTTGACCCACCTGGTTCCTTAAGATTCTTTCCAAACTCTGTCCAAGGGCACCTGCTTCCCTTCCTGATTTTCTCCCACTAGTTTCAGCTGATGAATCCATTTCCCCTTGATTTCCCAAGTGGTGGTTCCCTTCAGGAAATTCTTCTAGAAGGAAGGATGCAGGGCCTGGGGTTATGCAGGTACAGCATGCAAAGGTGCACAAACATATGTGTGTGTTCCCTCCGTGTGCAGAGACAAATACAGTGTGTGTACAGTCCAGTGATACATCTTTATTCTTTCAGGTTTTTTGCTTTATTAGTCAGCTTTTTTTTTTTTTTTTTTTTTGCTGCCATGACTAAAAGACTTGATGAACAATTTTAGAAGAGGAAAAGTTTATTTTGGGGCTCACAGTTTCAGAGGTCTTAGTCAAGAGATAGCCAGTCCCATTCCTGGGGTTTGAGATGAGACAGAATCATGGGGGAAGACTGATGAAGGGGAGCAGCTCACACAATGCCAGAAAGCAGAGAGAAACATTCCACTCACCAGATACAAAATATATACTTCAAAGGCACACCCTCAATGCCCCCTCCTCTATCCTCTACCTGCCTTACTCTACCTGCCTTCAGCTACCACCCAGTTAATCTGGGGATTAATCAGGGGATTAATTCACCGACTGGGTTAAGGCTCTCATAACCCAATCATGTCACTTCTGAATGTTCTTGCATTCTCACACATGAGCTTCTGGAGAACACATAATATGTAGACCATAACACAGGACTTGCAATGTGATTCCAAGAGCTCACTTTCTCCATTGTACCACCAACACCTCTCTGCCTCATTTTTCCTATTTATAAATGTGGATAATAAGAGGATCCTCCTCAGAGCAGAGCTGAGATTATTAAACTAGACAATATATATAAGAAGTCTAAAACATCATCCTGTTGTAAATGCTAGCAATTACAATAATCATGAATATTATGTGTAAACATCTACTGTGGGTCAGGTTGTATTTTCTATGTACTATATATGTGTATTTTCTTTTTTCTTTTTTTATGGTACCGGTGATTGAACTCAGGGGTACTCGACCACTGAGCCACATCCCCAGCCCTATTTTGTGTGTTATGTAGAGACAGGGTCTCACTGAGTTGCTTAGCACCTCGCCGTTGCTGAGGCTGGCTTTGAACTCGCGATTCTCCTGTCTCAGCCTCCCAAAGTGCTGGGATTGCAGGCGTGCGCCAGCATGCTCGGCTTATGTATGTGTACTTTCTATAAATTACCTCAGTCTTCACAATAACCTGCTCATTTCTACTTTACGGAAGACGAGACTAAGGCTCAGCAAGCAGATGATTGGTTAATGGAAGCAGAGGAATTGGAACTCATCTTCTTGGACCCTGGTGCTCACAGTAACATGTGGACCCTTTCCTCTGATGGGGAGGCCAAGGCTCCACTTCTCCTGAGACCTCCAGGAGGGCTGAGGCACCATGATAGATGGGACCACTCCTGAGGGCATGCCTCCCCGCCTGATGCTGCCCCTGCCCGTCAGGGGAGCACCAGGCCAGGAGACCTGGGGGCATGGCCCTCCAGCCAAGCCTAGTGGGAAGAAGGGCTGCTTGGGACGGGCAGAGTGATTAGGAGGCAATATGCCAAAAGCTGCCACCATGAGGAACAGAGAGGAGAAGCCGAGGATCAGGAGATTGTTTTTGGGAACATTAGACAGAGAGCAGAGTGGAGAAGTGGGTGATTTTAATCTCATGCAGCTGCTAGAAATTAATTTAATTGTGCTGGCTCTGGCTCCTCTCACTTCCAACCCATTTCATCCAGGGCCTCACTCTTCCAGGCGGCCTTGGGAATGCAGCCCTGGCCACACTTTCCACCCTGATGGCTACTACCAGAGCTGAGGGGTTAACAGCACCCCCCAATCTAGACTTTTCTCCTAGAGGAAAAAAGTGAAAAGAATAGGAAGAACTCCCCAACAGCCAAGAGCACGAGCTATGAGTGCTCACACAAAGATGGGTGAAAGGGGCTATAAACCATCTTCGCTAACTTAAGGATGGAAGACATACTAATGGAACCCTTTGTTTCCTGAGCCTGGGCCAAGAGTGCAAGGTCCACCCCAGCTCCCTCGCCCCATGCAGCCTACTTACAGGCACGAGGACTCACACATGGTCAGGCACCACAGGTATCAAATGAGCACACTCGGATGTGGGCATGAAGCCCACACAGGGACACATTGGTCAAGAGGGACACAGCCATATTCAGATGCTGACATCACAGCCACCTACTCTCCCTTACCTACCTTTGAGGCGAGCAAATGCCTGTTTTTGACCAAGAGCTCTCAATCTTGGAGGCACTGAATTCCCTGGGAGCTTTAAAAATAGATACTGACGCCAAGGTCTTGCCACTGGAGGTTCTGACTTAATTCAGAAAAAAACACCTGTGGCAGGGTCTGGACAGTGGTGGCTTTCCACGTTCCCAGGTGATTCTGACTGGACCAGGGCTGAGACCTGGCAATTGAAGGGAATCCACTTGGGCCTGCATCCTGTGCAGTTCTGCCCTTTGGCCACTAGAGGTCAGCAGGGCTTGGAGGAAGGGGCTGCAGGTGGCCTCAGCAGATTCCAGCTGGGTTCTCCTGGGCTGACCCGCCAGCTTTCTCCCTGTCTTGACTCCAGGAGATGCAGGTCAGGCACTGTCCAGTCCTGGGCTTAAGGAGACACCGCAAGGGGGCGAAGGTGGTTTGCTGGCAGGATCAAGACCTATGAACCACAGAAAGCCAACCTCACCAAGAGACTTGCCCTGATGAAAGTCCTCACAATCTTGGCCTCCTGCAGTAAATGCCTCCTCTCTGCACCAGGGTATTCTGATCTGGTCCCAGCCTGGCTCCTTGTGAAGGTGTGTTTGTGTGTGTGTTTGATACTGGGAATTGAACCCAGGGTCACTTTACCACTGAGCTACACCCCTAGCCTTTTAAAAATTTTTAGACAGGGTCTCACTAAGTTGCTGAGGCTAGCTTTAAACTTGCAATCCTCCTGCCTCAATTTCCCCTCCTGCCTCAGCTTCCCTATTTGCTGGGGTTACAGGCGCACATCATCATACCCAGCTGGGTGTGTGCTTAATGTGCGCACACAGCCAGCACACTGGGAACCCAGTGAATATAGAAGAGAAATAGTTTGCCTTTTTCATAGGAGGAGCCAGCCTTTGGATTCCAAAGGTTGTTTATTTTGACTCACTGCTGTTTTCACTGGAGAAGAGGAAAGCAGAAAGTTCCTTTACTTTGGCACAGACCTGGCACACACAACCTGACTGAGTCCATTTCAGATGGGAAAGTAGAAGTGGACGGATGGTTCAACCTTCTTTCATCATCTTCAAGAAGAATATCAAGAGCAGAGAGAGAGGCGGCCTCCCCACATTTCAGTTTATGGAAAATGAAAGGAAGGGTAATCTGCCACTGAAAACATCTGACCTCAGAAATGAAAAATGGAAGGCCACCCTGCTCAACTGCTCTTTCTCCTCTGGGCTCCAGCTCCCAGACACCTGCTTGGCTCTTAGCACTGCTCCCAATGCAGCATCATGATTACTCTCTATGGAGTCCACCCTTCCTTCCAAGCCACAAGGCTGCTTCATTGTGGAATAAGTTCATGGCATATAGTAGGTGCTCAATAAATGTTTGTCAACAAACATCATGTCTGGAATCTTACTTGCATAATATTTAAAATCAACCCACAGAGAATTTTTTTCTTGACCTTACTCTGTTCAATTCCGAAGTCCCCCGTTCTTAACCTGAAAACATTTGGGGGGAATTTTAAAAAAATGAAGATTCTTGAATCTCAACCACCTGCCTACCCCCAGGGACAGTGACTGTGTAGGCTTAGGGTGGGATTCAAGAATTTGCATTTCTTTCTTTCTTTTTTTTTTTTTTTTTGGTATGAGGGATTGATTGAACCCAGGGCTACTCCACCACTGAGCCACATCCCCAGACCTATTTTGTGTTTTATGTAGAGACAGGGTCTCACTGAGTTGCTTAGTGCCTCGCTATTGCTGAGGCTGGCTTTGAACTCACAATCCTCCAGTCTCAACCTCCCAAAGTGCTGGGAAGGAATTTGCATTTCTGATAAGTGTCTCTAGTGATTCTGAAATTTTAAAAAAGAAATGAGACCCCACCCCTGCCATCCTGACTGGGCTCTTTGTCCAGCCTTGACTTTAGCCCTTGTCCTGGGATACAGGCCAGTGTTTGATTATGCCACAGGTGCTGTGATCCTTTTGTCCTCCTGGCAGGGTGTGCTGTGAATTGTCCTCACTGTCCCCAGCAGAGGCCATCAAAGTCCTCTTCTGCTCCACTGTTGAGACAGCTTGGCTTTTCTCCTCAATCCTATTTTATGGTTCCTTCCCAATCCAAGAAGCTGCAGTAGGGCAAACGTTCTGGGCCCACATTCTACTATGGGATGATTGTAGGGTACTGAACTTGGCATGGGGATGAACTTGGGGTACTCGGTGTGTAGTATTGGGGATTGACTCCAGAGGCATGTAACCACTGAGCTACAACCCCAGTGCCCACCCTCCATCTTTTTGGTACTGGGGATTGAACCCAGGGTTTCTTTAGTGCTGAGATACATCCTAGTCCTTGCCTCCTACATTTTTTTTTTTTTGAGATGATGTCTCCCTAAGTTGCTGAGAGTCTCTCTAAATTACTGAGGCTGGCCTCAAATTTGAGATCCTCCTGCCTCAGCCTCCTGAGTTGCTGGGATTATAGGTATGTGTCAGGATGCCTGGCTACACCCAGATTTTGGGCTTTGTTTTCTCACTTTTTTTTTTTCCTTTCGGAACTGAGGATCAGACTCAGGGTCTTGTGCCTAAGTCAAGTGCTAAATCCCCAACCCTAACTTAACCTGAGACCTTTGTGAATATGGTTCTGCTCTCATCTTAACCCTCCACAGAAGGGAAAGGACGAAAGACAGAAGGTGGAGAGAGGAGTCTGAGGAACTGGGATTTAACCTCCATACTACCCAGCAGCCTGGTCCCCACCTGGCTGTGCTCCGACTTCATCAAAACCCTTTTCATGAGGCAGAGATAGGAGGATTGCGAGTTCAAAGCCAACCTCAGCAACGGCGAGACACTAAACAACGCAGTGAGACCCTGTCTTTAAATAAAACACAGAATAGGGCTGGGTATGTGGCTCAGTGGTTGAGTGGCCCTGAGTTCAATTCCTGGTACCAAAACAACCTTTTCATACCTGCTCCAAAGAAACATAGATTCTGATGAGTTCTTTGGCCCATTCTCCCTTCCTACAAAGACCCTGTCAAGAAGGCTGTCCAGGGAGCCATTTCCATGAGGTGGAGGTAGATGGAGGAAATAAACATTAAAAATAGCTACAATTAGTGAGCACTTCCTGCATTCCAGACATTGGACTAGACACCTTCATGTCCATTATATTAAAACATATGGCAACATTGAAAAGTAGCACATGGGCTGGAGTTGTGGCTCAGTGGTAGAGCACTTGCCTAGCATGTTTGAGGCACTGGGTTTGATTCTCAGTGCCACATATAAATAAATCAATAAAAGATCCATTGAAGGAAGATGGCAGTGGGGACAGAGGGCTTTTTTTTTTTTTTTTAAAGATGGGCACAACAACTTTATTTAGTTTTTATTTTTTGTCCATTGACAACTAAAAAAATATATAAGCTTATAAAAAAAAGTAGCACACATTTTTATTTCTAGTTCCGTTTTATAGATGAGACAGAGTTTAAAAAATTTGCTCAGGACTTGCAGCGACTAAGAGGCAGAGATATGATTTAAACTCAGATCTGTCTAGCCAAAGCTCCACCTTGAAATCAGATAAAGAATGAGCTTCTTTTTCTTATTTGTTCTTTTTAGATATACATGACACTAGAGTGTATTTTGACATATTATACATACATGGAGTATAACTTGCCGTTCTTGTGGTTGTACATGATGTGGAGTTACAATGGTCATGTATTCATACATGAACACAGGAAAGTTATGTCCAATTAATTCTACTGTCTTTCCTATTCCCATTCCCCTTTCCTTCACTTCATTCCCCTTTGTCTAATCCAATGAACTATTCTCCCCATCCCTCTTATTATATATTAGCATCCACATATCAGAGAGAACATTTGGCCTTTGTTTTGGGGGATTGGCTTATTTTACTTAGCATGATAGTCTCCAGATCCATCCATTTACCAGCAAAATTCAGGAAGTCATTTTTTATGGCTGAGTAATATTCCATTGTGCTTATATACCACATTTTATTTATCCATTCATCTGTTGAAGGGCACCTAGGTTGGTTCCATAGCTTAGCTATTGTGAATAAACCTCTTATTATCTCTTCTAGACATCCTGGATACAGTACTAGATCCAAAAAAGGTCTATAACAGGGTTTGCCACTTGACAAATTGCATGGATTCCAAATACAAAAAGAAAATCACATAATTGAGAAGTTTAAAAACATTTAAATGACAGCAAAACATATCATGACAAGTAGTTAGCCACAGCTTTCACCTTAGAAAGGTTTATAGAAATGATGTTTAATGAGGAGCAGATGCATATTCTGATAAGCTGGGGTGGCTTCTAAAGGAGCGCCTAAGAGCTACCACCACTACACCCACCACTGAATGCCCCCAACATTGTCCCCTGCACCCATGTCTCCAACAGAAGCATGAAGGAATGCAGGAGGACCAGAGTATGATGTCAGAAGATCCTGTTTTCAGCAACCTCCTAACAGCCACTTATGATGTCAGTTTTCCTGTCCATAAAATGGGGATAATAGATCTGTCCTACCTAATTACTAGGAAGTAAATGAGGTACAAACAAAACCATCTTTTGAAACACACAAAGTCCCATATGTTATCCAAAGAGCCTGCATTGAAAGGGATGATAATCTCAGTATGGAAACCTCAAAAGAAATGAACAAACAAAACAAAAAAACACAAGGAAATAGATACATAATTTTTATATTAAAAAACACTCCCAGTGTCTTATGTTTCTAATTTCATGAGAATCATTACCAAGACTTGCATAGTACCTCACATCCCTTGTTCCATGTAACCCTCCTAACTATCTTACAAAGTAAGACTCTCTCCTTGTTTCTTTGTAATAAGGGCAAGCCTACCGAGCCTCGGAGAGAAGTGACTTCCTCAGAGCCACCAGCTAGTAAGAGATAAAACCTGTAAGGCCAGCCAGGTCTTTGGCCTGATTTACTAGCTATGTGGCTTTCAGTGATAAGTGTGACTCTCTGAAACTAAATTTCTCATTTGAAAATAGGTCTAATATGTCTGTCTTTTGGGCTGATAGAAGGCATTATCATAAACCAGGTGATTTAAGAATGACATTTGTTTCTTACAGTTTTGGAGGCTGAGAGATCCTAGATTAAGGTGCTGGTAGCTTCAGGGCCTGTTGAGGGTCCATTTCCTGGTTTGTAATAGCTCTTTTCCCCATGTGGTTTTGTGGTCACTAATCCCATTCAGGAGGGCTCCACCCTTATGATATTCTGATCCCCCAATGGCCCCTCCTCTTGAACATATGAATTTGCAGGAGACATAGATGTACAGTTCATAGCAAATGCCCCTCTTTAAAATGGGTATAATGTATCAGTCATACTATTTACCAGGGTTGTTATGTGGTTAAATCAGAAAAAGCAAAAAAATCACTCAGCACAGTACTATGTAGGTGGCACTCAGTAAATGTAGACATCATTATTACTTATTACCATTATAGTTATTATTATCATGGCACTCAGACATGATTTTCTTTCTTTTCTAAAACCTCTCTGAACCAACATGCACATAAACTTTCTTTCCAGAAATGAAGATCTCAGATCTCAGCTCCTTGGGGAGACTAGGCCAAAAATGTCAGCCTGACTTTGACTTCATCCTCAAGATCATGCAAAAAAGGCAGAAAAGTTAAACACCGGGGAGGAGAGACAGCAAACAGCCCGCAATTTAGGCAAGAAGAGGGCAGGAAGGCACCACCCCAGGCTGGGCTCTGTGAGGCCTTTGTATTAAAGCTGCTACTCAGGCCTGACCCTGGCAGCTCAGCTAAAATACCACAGGCAAAGTCTAAAAATGAGTCCTGTAAGGATGGGGAGGTTCCAGGAACCTGGGAACCTGTTTTCATTTCATGACCAACAACTAGGACCCACATTGTTACAGGAAAATATAAACGAGCTGGTTCAAAGGCTGATTCGCACTTAGCTGGGTTGTAAAGTTAGCACCGCCTGGCCCAAGGCTGGAGACAATTCCCCACCCCTCTTGCACACAGGGAAAATGGGCTAGAGCCCTGGGAGGCCCGGCTAGCTGGCTGGCCTGTTAGGATCCAACCCTAGCACTGACATCCTAGATCTGCCTGTCTCTCTGGCCACCAGTGATGAGCTGAGTTATTTCACTTTTGCTCCAATCTCTGAGACAACCATGGGGAAGACAAAACCAAAGGAGGATGGGGCCAGGTCCCCAGCGCCTCAGCCAGATATGGCAAATTCAGCCTCTTGAAATTCCATGGTATGCGTGTGAACTTGCCAGGTCTAATGAGGACAGGGGAGCTTGCGCTCTGGTCTGGCTGTCTACTCATTTATATTTCAACACTTAGGGAGGATGCAAGGATTTACGTCTGTCCTTCCTCATATTTCCCAACCACGTTCACCTCCTCCTAAGCCTTCTTGGTGGCAACCTGCCAAAGGAAATCTGGAATCTGAGGGGGCTGCAGAAGATCTCAGCATCTTCGTGCTTCTCATTTGGAACATCTCCCCTTCGCTCACCTACCCACCCAAGTGTTCTTCAGACTTTCTGATCATGAGGCAGTGTGCTAGCCACGAGTGACCTTGGAGTTAGACCTTGAAGGAGAAATGATTTTAGCCCAGACAACAAGAGAATGGGTACCTCAGGTAGAAGGCACAGCCTGTCCAAAGCGGAGGAAGCATGACAATCATGGTGTCTGGGGAGGGGGCGTGATTTACTAGTGAAGAAAAATGGTGCCGACTGGTAAAGGTCAGAATAGCTATGCTAAGTAGCTGAATGCAGGCCATGAGAAGACCCACTGAAGGGTTACAGTAAGGGAGTGGCAAATCTGTTCTTTAAAAAAATAACATCAGTGACCATTTGGAGAACTTGCCAAGAAGTGGCTAGAAGCAAGTTGGCAAGGTGGGCCAAATCCTCCCCCAAGATCAATTCTGCCTCAGGTTATTTTTAATGCTATTTCTAACAGTATCAGACAACATGAAGGAAAAGGACAGAACACTTGTAAAAGGCTCCTGGGAGCAGGGTTGGGACTAGGCGAGGGAACTGGGACTCTTATGGTGCAAATCTAAAGAGGCTTCACTCCTAGGAGCATGCACGCGTGGAGAGAGGCACCTCTTTCAATTCTGCACCTTTACCACCTTGCTGGCCCCACTCTGGTCCTGGCCCTGCCAATAAGCCCGTCATTGCCTTCCTCGTCTGCAGGTCCATTTGTGGCCTCTCTGTGGGGAAGGGCAGGCCTGGGGAGCCGGCGAGCCTGTAAGCATTTGTAGAATGTTTAAACACAAAGGTAAGAGTGCTGGCTGGCGGCGTAGGCAGCCCCCAGCCAAGTCCCCGCTCCATACGATCTCAGTCAAGCTGTATACAGCCTCCTGAGATGGGATCTCCTCATTTATAAAATGTTAAAATAAGATACTCTTATGTAAATGTGATGTATAAATTTCAGGCATTATCACTCCTTTTGCCTTCTTGGCTGGTACGTCTTAGAGCAGGGACATAATGATGCTTAAGGATGTTCCTTTTGGTAGCAGCACTAGTGAAAATAACTGCAGGACGCAAATGCCATCACTACCTCAGAGCCTGCAGAAGGACATATTCCTCTCACTCCCCTGGCTGTTAACTGCTTGGGCCTGAATCCTGCATGCTCAAACACATGCTGTCTGTTTGTTTAAAAAAGTCTTAAGGAGAGGGGGAAAAAATAAAGCATGCAGCTCCTTTTGTTCTTCCAGTCTTTGAACAAATATTTATTAGACGCCTACTATATACCACATGCACCAAGTGAACCTGAGTCCAGCCCTCTGCCCTCATGAAGCTTACTTTAACTAGCCGGGGGCTCTAGGAGGCTCCAGGGAGGCTAGCAAGGAGGAAACAAGCAGTTGTGTAAACAAGGGAAATGATTTCCAGTAGTAACAAGTACTAGGAAAACAACTGAGCAAGGGCAGAGGGCATGGGGGCAGGGACTGGTGGGAGGGAGCTCCAAACAGGACAGGTATAGGGAGGATCTCTGGTGGAAAGGGCTGCTCTAGTTGAGATCTCCAGAGTCAGTAGAAGCAAGAGTACAGTATTGGTGGGCGCTGTGACGCACTCCTGTCATCCCAGCACTTTGGGAGGCCGAGACAGGAGAATCGCCAAGTTCAAAGCCAGCCTCAGCAATGGCGAGGCACTAAGCAACTCAGTGAGACCCTGTCTCTACATAAAACACAAATAGGGCTGGGGATGTGGCTCAGTGGTGGAGTACCCCTGAGTTCAATCCCGGTACCAAAAAAAAAAAAAAGTATAATATTTTGTGCAGGAGGGAGAGATTTACAATCAGGAGGAGCATCAAGTGCAAGGGCCCTGAGGTGGGAACCAGCAACCTTCAGTTATGTTACCTGCTTTGAGTCAGGCATGTCGTATTTGGGCATTATATCTGAACAAGGGAGGAACAAATGTGTTTCTAGACCTGAGGCCAAGTAGCAGATCTAAATATGCATCTAATTCTTCATTCCCTCTTCTGTACCAAGGCCATTTTATTTGAGTCACAGCTAAACTCTCCTATAACTACAACCACCATGCTCTCACCTCTACTCCCTCCTCTATGCAGTGGCTTCACCACTGATATTTCCTTTCCCCTGTAGAACCACAGAGCCATCATTGGCAGAAGCACCTTGCCATTTCCTGCCCACATGGAAGCCCAGCTTGCTCTCACTCTCTTTTTCACTTTTACCTGTCCCTGTGGGTAGAGGTCCCCCAGCAGCTGGGTTACCTCATCATGGACATCAAAATCATGATGGAGATAGAACTTCTTCCCTTAAATACATCCTTCAGGCCTTCTCTCTATCCAAAGTTGCCAGACTTCATTTCAGTGTGATTGGCAGAGTTCATGGAGTATTATGAAATTTCACAGGCTTAGTGATAAAACTAGTCCAACATCTTTATGTTATCTACAACCTGAGGCTCCCAGGAGGGGGAGTAACCTGCTCAAGGACAGAAAGTACATTAGGGACAGGTCTTAGGGTTCTTCTCAAAGAACTGAGTAATACTTTAAAATGGTCAAAGACTTTTTCCATATAGTAGCTCCCATTTTACAGAAGAGGAAATTAAAGTACAGAGATCTTAAGCAACTTTCCCAGGGTTACACAGCAAGTGTTTGGCAGAGCTGGCCTTGAGTCCAGATCTTCTGAATAGAAATCTAACGCTCATGTCATTGCACCATGCTCTCTCCATATGTGACAGAAAATCATTAAGCAGGGGCTGGGGCTGTGGCTCAGTGATAGAGCACTTGCCTCACATGCGTGAGGCACTGGGTTCGATCCTCAGCACCACATATAAATAAATAAATAAAATAAAGGTATTGTGTCCATCCACAACTAAAAAAAAATATTTAAAAAAAAAGAAAAGAAAATCATTAAGCAAACATTCCAAAGAGATGATGGGGGAGAAAAAAATGATCATTTCTCCATCATTAATTTTTCCCCCCATTACTGAAGATACTTTCCAGGCAGTAAATTCAGTAGAAGGAAAACTGTTTTTCTGGAAAGATTGGATATTAAGCCTTTCTTTGAAAAGAGCTTCCATGTGGCCGAATATTAGTATAGTTCCTTTGAATGCTTTCCCTTGAAAGACAATATCTTCCAATGACTGGGAGCTTCTATAGAATGGGGCTTCAATAACAGAGAAATCCATGTCTTGCAGTAGACCATAGTCAATTTATAGTCTCTGCTTTCCACCAAATTTCTCTTCCAGGTAATATTTTTGGCATTTTATTTTTAGTTGTGGGTGAGGGAGTGGGAGAGTATTTTTTAAAAAACCAAAGTCTAACATACATATAGCCAGAATCATACGTAATATTCACCTATATATAATTTCAACCTATTCTTTCATGCAGGATGTAAGTAATGGCTTTAAAAAAAGAGACCTGGCACAGTATGCCCAGCATTTCCAATCCCTGCATTTCTTTCAGGGAGTGGCCCTTGATGCCTTAGGCCTGGGATGCAGGCAGAGGGACATCTAGAAAGACCCAACTCTGAGACTATGATAGGCCTTGGTTTACTTCCAACTTTGTCCCTTGCAAACATGGGATCTTGGCCAAGTTCTTCAACTTGTTTAAGATTACAGAGACCTTAGGTGTCTTCATTATACAGGTAAGGAAACTGAAGCTTAAGTAAGAAAACTGCCAATTTTTACATAGCTATTAAATGACAGATCTGAGTCTGAGTCTCACATTAGTATGATTTCTTTTTTTTCTTTTCTTTTTTCTTTTTTGGTACTAGAGATTGAACTCAGGGGCACTTGACTACTGAGCCACATTCCCAGCCCTATTTTGTGTTTTATGTAGAGACAGGGTCTCACTGAGTTGCTTAGCGCCTCGCCGTTGCTGAGGCTGGCTTTGAACTCGCGATTCTCCTGTCTCAGCCTCCCTAAGTGCTGGGATTACAGGCTTGCGCCACCGTACCCGGCTCACATTAGTATGATTTCAAAGTTGGCTCTGGCACAGCACACTGCTTCTCCTTGGGACTGTCACTATCACTAACCCTAAAGAAATGCATGTATTGTGCATGTAGGAATCATGACTATCAAGTAACAGGATCAGTTTTAAACTAGAGTGTCAGACTAGGTATGTGTGTATTAATGTACATACTATATCATGTATACATACATAAGCACGTATGTATACATAGAGATAATATATTTTCTCCAAATGTAAATTACATGCTTCTAACTAGTCAAACTGAGAAAGATGATATACTTCCTACAACTCTGTTGCTATTATTGCTGGGTTATGAGTCACAGGAGAATCTCAGCCACGCTATTCTCCAATTCCATTTGTTTGTGACCTCAAATTTTATTACCCAGCTTCATTACCCTCTGATCTAGTTTTGAAAACCCTATCTTCCCTCTATGAGCAAGAAATGTCATGACCAAAGGCTTTATTAATTAATTTATTTACTTTTGGTACCCTGGGATTGAACTCAGGGACACAACCACTGATCCACATTCCCAGGCTTAGATTTTTAAAATTTATCTCACTTTCTTAGGGCCTCACTAAGTTGCTGAAGCTGGCCTTGAACTTGCAATCCTCCTGCCTTAGTATCCTGAGTTGCTGGGATTACAGGTATATACCACCACGCTCAGCCAATGACCAAAGATTTTCAAAAAGTTAATGCTAAGCACTTTGAAACTAACTCGGAAAGATCTCTAAGAACTACTGAATGGTTTCAATGGCATCCTCACGATGGCCCCAAACCAGCTCTGGTCCTAAGTCCTGGCTCTCAGTGGCTGTGTAGCTTTGGAAACATTGTACCACCTCTTAGCTCTTCTTCATCTCTTGTAAAATTGTGGGATTGGACTAGAGGATGCTGTAAGTCCCTTTTGGTTTTGAAAGTCTGTCAGGTATTTTGAAAAGGGCAAGCTCCTGTGTGCTTATGGCAAACTTGACTTCCTTGCCACTCCGCTGTACCTAATGTACAGGAGGTGGGCACAGGAGCCTGATGGGTTCTCATGTAGAAATAGATGGAACAAGCTTTTAAGCCTACCCATTTTTTTTTTTTTTTTTTTTTATTAACCCACTGCCTCGTGTCCTTCTCTTAACCTAGAGGACACAGAGAGGGTGCAAAAGGAGATCAGAATGTACCATCTCCTTACGCCCAGCCTGTTCAGGGGCCCTTTAACTGCTTCCTTCTGGGACCTGGGCTCACCTGTCCTGATTCCTGCAGTGTTGCACTGCCACCATGGATGTCCCCAGGTTCTGTCACTTCAAAGGCTGCCCCTCGGTAAAGCTCCTAACTTTTCCTCAATGGGTTAGGCTGGGACAGTACTTTTTCCTCTTTGTTTGTAGGGAGTTGTGAAGAAATTCAGGTTTTCAGGTCTTACTGAAAGCCTGTTACAGACCTGTATTCTTCCTCTCAGGCAAGCTGGCAAGTGTCCCAGTGTCCAATCCCAAAGAAACAGCCCCCCACCTGTGTCTCAATGGTCTGGCAGTTACATCAGAAAACCTCAGTGGTTTAATAAATCGACTTTATCCCATCTCCTTCCCTTCTATTGGTGAAGGACCAAACACCTCTGCCACAGGGAGTGGAAATTAATCCAAAGCAGAAGAACAAGGACAAATGATCCCAAGGGTGGTGTCTCTGGAAGCTGACTGCCAATTAGCAGTTTGGCCTCAGGAAGGGTACATTCTCTCTGTCTCAGTTTCTTTAGTTGTAAAATGGGAATAACAAGAGTACCAGCTTGTAAGATTCTCTGGAGGAGTAAAGGAGATGGTGAGTGTCCAGGACCAGTGCCTGGTGCCCAGTCAATCCTCAGGGTTAGCCGTGATTACCACCTCATGGGCAACGTTCCATAAATGTCATAGTGAAAATAAACCAGAGGCCTGGCTTACATTTGTTCAATATGTCAAGTCAAGATCAAGTCAATATCCACTCTACATAAACTACAGTTTTTCATCCTGTTGGCAGGGGCCTCTCCCAGAGACTGGGAAGGAGTTTGCATTAGCCCAGAGGAGGTGCTAAGGCCAGATTTGGGCTTCTTGAGTTACACTGTATCTCTTTGTGTGTCTTGTCCTCCAGGTACCTTGCCCCTCCCTATGTTCGCTTCTATTATGGGGAAGGAAGCAGCAATAATGCCAGCTGCCGCCCCCACCTGCCCTTCCTCACTCCAGCCTTGTTTATTGGACTGTAAGCTTTCTGAGGGCAGAAGTACTCTTACCACAGACTTCGCTCAGCTCCAGGCCAAAGGTAGCTTGAATATTTAACAGAGAAGCAACATAAACACTCCAGAACTGAGTGGGGGGTTCAGCCTCTTTTGTTCTGAGATTTTCCAGAGACCAAAATGTTCAGAGAAGCAAAATAAGCTGCCCACATTCAGGAAACTGCCATCCCTGCCAATTCATGATTAATCCACAACGAAGAAGGTTGATTCCTTTAAGGAAAAGAAAAGAAATATAGGCTGGAAGAGGGAAAGCAATGAGAGCTGTGGGTCTGGGCTGGATAGAGGGCTTTCTTACCACTTTCTCCTGACCCTGCAACCTTCGGTGATTCCTGGTTAGCAAATAATGATGCTGGTGAACTAGCTAACACCTAGGCTGTGGCTGATGTGTTAGCACAAATGACGCACACATGACGAAGGAGGGAGACGAGAAGCAAACCTTAGTTCAGCAAGTTTTCCTTTATTCAGGATTCAGCTGGGGAGTCAATTGGTGGAATCCCTGGCATGGATCCTTTTGGGGGCAAAAAATGGCGGCAGGTTAAAGCAAGGGTCTGGGATGGGAGGGTAATTCCTGGGGTTCATTGTATTGGGGTCAGCTAACCCATTAGGGTGAGGGGGTCAGATGCCAGTCAGGTGCAAGTTCCTTTTGTGTTCCTTCACTCTGGCTGAGGCCTGGGATTTTAAATGACAAAACCTTAGGAAAAATGTCCTTGGACTTACTCTCCATATCCTTCATGATGTCCCTGCAAGTTTCAGCTGGAATATTTCCCATATGGTTAATAAATAAATGGCAGAGAGAAGAAATTACGGCTGGCAAATAACTTCCGAATACCAAGGTGCACAGAGAAGTGCTCTTTTTCTTTCCTGCAATGCTCCTTCTCATCCCCTGCCAACTGGAGCAGAGGACCCTAGACATTTCTTCATTCACCCAGCACCAGGGATCTCTGCAGGCTGGCTGGCTGGAGCCTCTTTGCAAAGCAAGAGTGAACTCTTCCACACTTGCCTGTCCTATCAAGAAGAGCTGCAAGCACAAGGAGGCCGAGGTGGGCGGGTGGGAGCTGGCAGCTTCTCTGCAGACCCCCTGGTCCTGTGAGTGTAATGCTAAAGGTTAATAATAATCACAACAGGCAGCCCATCATTGCCTCCCTGTCTGGCTGAGAGGTTTACAACTTAAACTCAAGGCGGAGGGAGAAATTGGCTCAATCACTTGGAGTAATGGTACATGGAGAGCCAGTTGGGCATGACTGCTATTTAACTCAAGGAAACCAGGCTGCTGCGCTTAACATACGTACACACTAATAAACACGTCATGCTACGAGGTGAAAATTAACACCACCCCCTGCCCACCCAGCCTCCTTCTCCATTTGCCTGCTTGCCTCAACTGAATAAACAGAACCAGACTGGGAGAACAGGGCCACAAGCAGCTGTGCCCTACACAGCTACAAGCAGAAGCTAAGAATCACAGGTCACACCTCATTCTTTAAAAGAGATTTAAAATTGATCTGTCACACGATCTTATCCTAAATATTTATAATAAGGCATTTGGTAGGGGGAGAGTGGAAAGAATGATTACCTGACATCATTGCTAATAATATTTAATGTTTTCAGATTTTTGTTTGTTTGTTTTTCAGACAGAGTCTCAAAAAGGAGGGTCTTGAGCTCCTGGGTTCAAGTGATCCTCCTGCCTCAGCCTCCCAAGTGCTGGGACTCTAGGCTTGTGCAGTTTTCAGATCTTTCACTGTGGGCCAAGCACCCTTTGTGTATTTTCCCAGGGACTTCAGTGAGGTGGGTACCATTATTGTCTTCAGTTTACAGATGAGGACTTTGTAACTCAGACTTCAATTTTCCTGAGTTTACACTGGACCTGCATTGGTGGACCTAGTACTGAAGACAGGCCCATATAGCTAAATGAGAGCCCAGAGATCTAGACTCCTCTCATCTCTGCTCTATCATCAGCATCACTCAGCTCCTCAAATAACTGTGCCCATGGGATCAAGTCACAGGGAAAGGGAATAGAAGCCTCCATGTGAGAGTTTTTATGGCTAGTCCTGGAAGTGGCACAAGGGACTTCTGCTCATAGTCTCCTGGGAGAAGAACTCAATCACACAGCCTGCAACTAACTGCAATGTAAGTCAGAAAATATGGTCCAGGGCACACTCAGGAAGAAGTTTGGGCAACAACTAGCCAGTCTCTGTCACCCCTGGTAGTAGCAGAGCAAATGTGTCAGTACTTACACTGATGTCTGTCTCCTAAGCCTGTGCTGGGTTCAGGCAGCAGACCTACCCCCACTGGTGGCCCTAGACAAAGATCAGATACTCTCCTCTCAGCCCTGACCTGGCGAACTTAGAGCCTTTTGGGATTGGAATGAGTAGGCTGTTGTGGGAGTGATGAGCAATGTGATTCGAATCACTCCATTTCATTTCAATTCAATGCATTAATAAATATTTATTAAAGCTCCTAGGATACTGAGAAAGACCTTGGTCCTAGGCCACCAGGTAAGACATAAACTGAAATAGAACCAGCTGGTCCCTCAACATGCTATATATAATTACATTCAACAGATATCATCAACCCTTGTCTATACCCCATCGATCTTTCAAAGGTTGGCAAAAATCCCATAGCTAAATTCTGCCCTAAATGTTTGAATACAGAATGTGCCCCCACTAAATTCCTAAAACACTCAGTATCTGTTCATCCATTCATCCATCCATTTATGCACGCATGCACACATTCATTTAATTCTTCCACAGTTACATCTGCCCTGCTTGACAGTGTTCTAGGCTGGGAGTGGGAATACTAAAGTGAACAGGACTGAGGCTGGCCTTCCAGAAACTCACAATGGAGAGGGTGGTCAGAATGCACGTAACTCAGTTGGATACAAGGCAGATGGTAGTAAATACTATGATAAATGTTCAAAAGTGAGAGGACTTTTGAGGGAGGGAGAAATTAATTCCTAGTCGAGGGTGGAGTGGAGAAGATTACATCAAAGTTCTAGCAATAGCTTCTAAAGGAGACAAATGAAGCTGGCCTGGTAACAGAGGCCAAATCCAAGTGTCTGGCTCAGAGCCCATGACAGCCTTCACTGGTGGGGCATCCTTCAGACTCCTACCCACTCAGCCCTGAAGGGAAAGCAGTAAGCTTTTCCCCAGCTCAAGATAGTCTTTCATGTTATCTTAAAAATTCATGCGAATTTTGAATTCCACTCCACAGGATATTAGTGCTTGTTTTGCTATCATAATTTTAATATAATTGGCTTAAATTACCTGTCATTGAGTAAAATAGTTTCATGTTGTGGCTTGTGTACCCCTGACATATCATTTATATTTGAAGAGTAACTAACTTCTTCAGCATCTAAGAGTGTGTGACTGGAAGTTGAACTTTCTCTTACCACCCCCTTGACTCCTTTTTTTGGTACTGGGGATTGAACCCAGGGTGCTTTACCACTGAGCTACATCCCCAGCCCTTTGTATTTTTCATTTTGAGATAGGGTCTTACCAAGTTGCTGAGGCTGACCTTGAACTTGCAATGAATGTCTCAACCTCCCAAGTAGCTGGGATTATCGGAGTGGACTACCATGCCCAACTGTGAGCTTTCATTCATTTTATCCTTTGCCTTTTCTCCGCATCTGGGTAGATGAAATAAGTTATGCACTGCCTAAGGATGGGGATATGTTGATAATGCATCAATTAGGCGATTTTGTTGTACAAATGTCACAGAGTGTCCTTGCACAAACTAAGACAGCTACAATGTCACTAGGCAATATAATCTCCTGGAAATCATCTTGTGGGACCACTGTCACATATGTGGTCTGTCATTAACTTCAGTGATGCATTGCATGACTGTACTCTATTGTAGGGTCCCTCAGCTGGCCAAACCATGTTTGGTGAACAAACAACATAATATCCATGGGTGAGTCCTGTAGTAGATGAATAAAATAGTTTTCATATATTTCTTTCACATCAGTAGAGAAATGTATAAAATAATACAATCTGACAGAGGGCAGAGGACATGGAGTTATATTTCTGAACTGTGGCATCTTTGGAGGCACCCCAAGGAGCGTGACCTTCCCTCTGCATGCCCTTCCAGACTCTGTCCATAACTACAGCACTCCTGTGTAAAACAGCTGCCTTAGCTTGAAATCCATAGGTCAAATAACTCAAAACTTAAGCAGTTAGCTATTAACAGTTAAACACCATAAGAAAATGTTACATGCCTCCCTTCTTCTTGGCAGCATGTTAAAAAGCCCCTGCTTCCCCATGAAAAGCTGGGGGTTAATTTTCGGCAAGGTGCCTGGGGATTTAGCTGCGGGACTCCCAATGCTTATAATGGGAGTTACGTCGCTTCATTTCAGGCACACTATATGGAAAATGCACCCCTCAGTAGCTACAAAATTTTAGTTTTGAAATCAAGACATTTTTCAGAACAAAGCAGATTTCCAGAAACACCCCAAAATACTGAATATTGGCCCAGGGCCTGTGTGTGTACATGTATCTGAAAGGGAGAAAATGCCTTCTCTGATTGCATATGTCCCTCTCCAAAACAACATAAAAACAATGTGCCCAATAGCTTGCAGCAGTGGATGCCATGTCTCACCCCAAAGCTTTGTTAGGAACCCCATAAAACCTGGCACATGGTTTGTGACACTAAAGGAAACACTGTGCTTTTCTATAATAACCTGAGCCCTCCTGCCTGTCATTAAGGGACCTCTCTTATTAAGCATCTCTTTTTTAAATGGCTGCCATCATCTGGTCCCAGTGTACATTAAATCCCATTATAATTATAAACACACTTTCCCATAACATTGGTTGCAGATCTCATCCACACTGCCTACCCCCTCAGGGCATCTTTGCACTAATAACAACTCAGATTTGCTATTTGAGTTGACAGCATTAGGTCCCAACACCATTTGCAATATGCTGGGGAGAGAAAGAAAGAGAAGAAAGAGCTTTCTCATTCCCAATCACAAAGATCTTGGGGTCACAGTGACCCAAGGCCTCCAGGGTTAAAAATAAAAAAGTAATCCCCCCTTTGTCCCTCTTTGAAAAGTCACTTTCTGCCTTGCAAGAGGAGAGGAAGGGCATACTTGGCATTTGGAAGGGAAGCCCTTGTGGACACCACTGACCAGGTCTCCAAGGGGAAAAACAGGGATGATGGAAAGTACTCATCTAAGAAGTCATCTTCTGGTGTAGCTTTCTACACCTTAACTAACCAGAACATGTATGTCACCTGATTGTTTTTCCCTTTGCTTTTTGGAGGAGGCATCTAATGAAGTGATGTGAAAGAATTACATTTTTAAAAAGACAAAATAAAAAACCAAAGAAAAGTATCAACACAAATTCCACACTGCCTGATTTTGACACCACTTGGCATCTATATAGTAGTTGTCAGAATGATGCTCTGAAGGGTTATAAGAAGCTTAGCCTCCAGGAAAGGATACCATAGGCTTACTTTGTCTTTCCCTAGGAGTCCCCTGGGGTAAAGATCTGGGAGTAAAGGGGACAATCAGTGGTACCTGGAGATCTCAGGGTTTCACTGCCTGCACCCTTCCCTAGCTGTGCTTCATCTCCCACTCACCAGAAG
Source organism: Geosciurus inauris (assembly GCA_004024805.1). NCBI lineage: Eukaryota > Metazoa > Chordata > Mammalia > Rodentia > Sciuridae > Geosciurus > Geosciurus inauris. Next base: position 55,564 of record PVHX01008125.1, on the reverse strand, counting down.
GTTTTGGGGAAATGCAAAATAGCTTCTCCCTAAAAGATGAATGATGTGGCACAAAGCTTCTCCCCCATATATATATATATCAATAGGAAAGTTTCTTTTTAAATTTAAAAAATTAAAAAATACTTTTCAGATGATGAGTTGGCACAAAAGAGTTGCAACTTTCCATTCACAATCAGGCAAAATACTTAGGACACTTCTTTTGCCTTCTTTCTGAGTATCTGGTTGATGTTTTACTTGAATTCAAATCTTCCTCCCAACTTCTGCCTGAGATTCTGAGAAGGGGGGAAAGTACAGAGACCCTGGGGGATCTGCTTACCTAGTGGCTAAACAGAACCCTTGGTCCTCAGCTTGGAGGCACCTACATAGAACTGGCCTCAGTGGAGTAAGAGGAGAAGAGAAATTAAAAGCTTTTGTTTCCTTGATGTATCTCTCTGATGGCTGTACAATCTACAAGGTAAAAGCTTGAGCCGTACAGCCAGAATGGTCTGATTTAAAGAATCAGCTCTAATGTTTAATAGATCTACAGTCTTGGGTAAGGCACTTAACCTCTCCAAGCTTCAGCTTTCTTGTCTGCACAAAAGGGGAAAATAATAGCACCTGCACCCATAGGGTTATGAGGATTGAATAAAACAACATAGATAATGTGTTAAGATTCCCAAGAAATGCTCAGGGTGAGTTACTATTCGCACTGTCTCCTTCCTGTATGATCCTTAGTCCCTGATACACTGCTATCTTCTTCTACTAACTGAACTCTGAAAACCATGGCTTTCCTAAGCATGGCCGGGAGGTGAATAAGTAAAGCAGCAAATGAGGGAATATGAAGACTTAGCAATGAAATTCCATCCAGGGAATGGTCATTTCGCCTATTCCCCCGACTCTAGCAGACCTCCCTCTAAGATCAGTTTCTTATTTTTAGAAGATCTGATGTTCCACTTTCTCTTACCATACCCTTCAGATACCCTTCAAAATAAAATAAACTGGGAGGTGGGGGAGGGGAGAGAAAGAGAGGAGAGGCGAGTAAGAGAATGAATATTCCTTCTTGTCATTTTCCATCCTGCTCGTTTTGGGTGCTGCCATATGATATCTCTGAATTGGGGATTCTCATCAGCCTTCTCAGGACCCAAGGACATAGCTCTGGCTATAAATGGTGCCAGTTTTGGTGGGGGAGCTGCTGCTGCTTTATCTGGGCCCAATAAACCTTATCAAACTGCTGTGCAGCCAGCCTTCAGCGCTAAGTGGAAATGCTCAGAGCCCGACGCTGGCACTCAGCCCACAGCCTTGCCTGCCTTCTCCCTTTTTGTTACCTTCTCCACCTCTTAAATTCAGGCATTAATCTCTCTTTAACACTTACTAACAAGGGCTGGGCTTTTTAATGGGCAGAGTTTATGAAGCAAGGGAGATTTTCACATAGAGTGAATATGGTATGGGGGTGGGGGACGCCAGGCCGTGGAGGGATTGTTCTTTCTTTTCCATTGTTTTCAGAGATTCTCTCTTTCTCTGATTTGAGGATTAATAGGAGATTAGGATCAGGGGTTAATTGTGTGCTTCTTTTGTTACTGCGCTGGTGGAAGTGGACAGCTAGGCAGCAGCCTCTAGCAAGCACCGTCTAGGCAGAAGCTCAACAAGTTTAATGACTCCTCTATTTCACAGGAGGCATGAGGAGCCTTGATTCTACTCCCCTCTCCTCATATTCAACCACTCTTGTGCTCCTTACAGACCAATCCTTTCTTTAAATCCTTTTCCTCTTACAGACTATAGACCTTGGCTGGAAAAACAGGTTGTCTCTAAATAGGGATTGCTCTTTACTGTCCGCCAAGTAAGTATTCTGCGAGGGGACTCCCTTTGCCCAATGGATTCCATGCTGTCCTACTCACTACTCTTAGGTTAAGCTGACGACTCCTTTCACATCAAAGTGTTCGCCTTTGCCTGGCTTCTGGCTCCCAGCTCCTGCTGGTCTGAGCACTTGTCCAGCAAGTAGGAGACTGGAGTGTTGGTTCCTGGGATGGAATGCCCTGTCCTTGGGACTACCTCAGTAAAGCTCTTGTGAACTTGGATCAGTTCCCAAATGCAAACTCTACTGCCTAGCCTTCCTCAGCTTTTTGCCTGTATTTCCTTCCTGACCCTACAGTTCTTGTGGCTTGGCTTCCAGTCCCGGACAGGGCAGAACTTATGTATCAAGATGTGATCCTATGTGACTCCTGAGGAAAACCATTGGTCCATTTGCCATTCAAGGAAACTACATTCAGATTCAGGAAGCCTGTGACTGAAGCCCCAAATTGCTAAAACTCCATCCCTTCAGGGGCTGACCTTCAGAGATCCTTGGATGGCTCCTCCACCCCCACCCCTGTACCCCGCCCCCATGCTGGAGACCTAAAGGCCAGTGCTGGGAAGAGTGCTTTTCACCTCTTGTCCTCTACCTTCACTCAGCTCCCGGGAAAAGGGGTGAAGGGAACTTTCCAGAGCCTGAAGAAGGGTGATTTTTCCTTGGTTGTTCTATCTTGGAATTAGTGTTCTCAATGCCACCTTCTAAAGTAAAGCGACCAGCTCAGAGAAGAACGCACTTTTGAGCGGCCCAGGACTTTCCCAAGCTTCTACTCGCCTCCTGAACACTGTGGGCTAAGCAGAATGCAGGTAGTCGGCAACGGTTTCCATCCAGGTTGCTGGGGGAGGACGGGGTAGGGGGTGGACTACACCAAATGGATGCTCAAGACTAGGCATGAGAGAAGTTTCTTTCAGGTCTTGACCTCGACTGTAGCTATCGTGACAACTAAAACGGCGTGCCTCCCCTCGACCAGAGATCTCCGAGGACCCTTTGGTATCTGGTTCAACAGAGCTCGCGAACTCTCCGCCCCGAGACTTCTTGAAATCCGAAATCCGGATGGCTGTGCCGCAGGCGGGCAGTGTCAGGAAAGCAGAAGAGGCCTGGGCTTGGGCTGCGAAAGTGACCTTTTAAAACCGATATCGAGGGTACTAGGGATGCATCCCAGAGCCCCGAGGAAAAGTGAAAGGCGAGATGACACTCACTGAATTGGGGTAAACATTGGAACTCGGGACAAAACTGTGCGCTGAAGCAATGGAGGGAGGAAAACTAAACCTGTGTGCAGTGGAAATGAAAAACCTGGGGATAAGGTGGGGGCTGCTCTTCGCCCCTCATTCCTAGGATCCTCTTAAGGGTTCCAAGTCCCTTGCACTCCTCTCCACTAGCGCCTCGGTCCTCTCAGCTTGGCGGGTGAGCGGCGGCCGCTGGCGCCCCAGCAGCAGCTAGATGTCAGGCAAAGCCCGGAGCGCAGAGCGCGGGGAAGGGGGGGAATGAAGAGGAAAGGAGGGGTGGGGCGGGGAGCGCGCACAGGCTCGGCCAGTGCGGGGGTGGGGTGGGGTGGGCGGGCTGAGCCCGGGGACAGCGCGAGAGGGGGGAGGAAAGGGGGGCAGCTGTGGGCAGGGAGCCGGGCTCGGCCGCCAGCACTAAAGATGGAGAGGCGCCGGGGCCTCGCAGGGGAGGGGGCTCAGCGTTGACGTGGGACGCGGCGGAGGCGCCGCAGCGGGTGGTGATTTGCTAACCTCGCGGCAGAGAGGAGTTGAGGGCGATGAGAGCGGGTACTGCGAACTGCCGGGCGACGCCGCCGCTGCCGCCGTGATACCGAGAGCAACAGTTCCCCAGCAACACCCCTCCCCGACACAAGCACACACCCCCCAGCAGGCACGCACACCCATCCCACAGCGCCCGGCTCGGCAGCGGTGAGTGGGGGGCCGGGGAGGGGCGCACCGCCCAGCGAGCACCTCGCGCCCGGGCGCCCCGGGGCTGGAGAGGTCTGGGGGGGCGCGCTCGCTTCGGCCACTCGGCCGCTGCGCTTGTGCGTGTTTCCTTCCTGCTGCTGCAGCCGTTGCCGCCGCCTGTTGGGGTCAGCTAGAAGGGGGAGCCCCGGCTGTCAGCTTGGGAGCAGCTGCCTCCTCAACCTTTCCTTTCCAGGGCACAGTTCGGGTGAGAGGTGGGGGGCAGAGCGGTTCGCTGGGGCTGAGGGTGCGAGCGGAGAGTCGGGGATAGGGAGGCTTTGTACAGCCAAGGGCCGGCGGAGGAACCGAGAGCTGGTGGGTGCTCATATGTATGCGGACCGGTGCGCGGGCGTGAGATAGGATTGTGGTTTATTTATTTGTGTGTTTATTCGCTAGCTGGCTGGGAAGCTAGAATCAGAGGAGCTGATGAGTGCATTTGGAGGCGGAGGGGAGCAGGACTGGGACTCGCTTGGGTTTTCTTTCTCTTTGGAAAAAAACAAAAAACAAACAAACAAAAAACGTGGTGGGCTCTTTTTTCTTAATTGGACTTGATCCCTTTTTGGGGGTGTGAGGGGAAATCTCCATAGACTCTCCAGCGCTGCGGGCCCTCCTCGGCTCTCAGAGGGACTAGCCGTAGCGCCGGAGCTCGCGGTGCGCTCCGGGCCGCGCACTATGGGTGCCGGGGCTCTGCACCTGATGCGTTCCGGGATGCCTTTTCCACCCTGGAGCGCTGGAGGCTAGCTCACACAGCCCCTCGCACACTCCCGCACGCGCTTGAAATGCGCACCATCCTGCTAGCCTGCGGACTCACTGAAACGCACAGATGCGCTCCGCACCGACTTGCTCGCCTGCTCCCCTGGACTCTCTCACTGCTCCTCGGCCCCGCACGCCAGCAAGCTGACGCGGCCGGACAGAGGCCAGGGACCCTGCGGGTCGCTTCCCGGGGGTCACGGCCCTGGGTCGGAGAGGGAGGGCCCGCTGCTCTTCTCACCTTTCCTCCTACAACTCGCTGCAGGGCTTTTGTGCTTCCCCTTCGCCGCGAGCCGGGTCCTCCGCCTCGCCGCCCTCTCAGCGGCGTCCAGCTTGCCTGGACTCTCGCCTTTTGCCCAGTTTCTTTCGATTTCCCTCGGTCTTAGTTCGGTTCCCTTTCAGACGTCTGAGTCCTGGGGAAAAGTTGCTTCCCCAAGTTTGCCGAAGTCGTCTGAAAGTCTCGATGGGGGTCGCTGGGAACTAGGGGGTGTGTGATAGTGCGATAGATCCTGAGAGCCTCAGTGGGTTAGCACAGGCTTTCCCCTCGCGCTGCCCGGCTGAATGCTGCAGCTGCGCTGGCTAGATCTCAGGCGCCGAGCGGCGGGTTGGGTAGACGGCTGTTTGTAGCACCCTGATTTCCCTCAGGACCTCAAAGGTTCGTTTTGGGGAAGGAATTCAGGAATTCTTTTGGCTTCTCCCTAGTTCTCTGATGTCTGCCAGAAGGCAGTGGCAAAGCGCGGATGAATGGTGGTCCCACCCTTGATGGTCTTGGTCCCAATCCTGGGGTGGGCAGCAAGAGTCTGTACTGACCATCCGATTAACCCTTTCTGGTTGAACTTTGAGGCTTCAGAACTCATGGGTCTTCTTTTTAGGGTGGAGGCAAGCAGTGTGAAGAGTGCTTGGTCTGTCTACCCTGCTCCCAGGCCACTGACTTCGATATTGGCCTCAGCTAGGCAGATGCTAGGAGAGACCTTGCTTATCACACCCTAGAGGGGGTTCAGAGTTCTGGAGCCCTCTTTATGCTCTGGAACATGCTCTGGGAGAGATCATTGTCTCCCAGCCTGGTCTTCCAATACTGGTTGTAACTTGCACCTAGATGTTGTTGCCAGTATCACTTCCAGTGCCCTCTGAACCATATCCAGCATCAATTGCTGCTTCTGGTCACAGGACTTGCCAACTCCTGGGAGTCTGTGGGACACACTGGAGTTCACTCTCAGCCCAGCATTAGCACTCCTGACTGTAGGGGAGCATATTTCCTACCATCTCACATTGCCTTCATGACCCAGCCTCCTTCACATTTTAGATCCTTCTGTCCACCAGGCACTTGGGGGCAGGAGAGTTAAGTACAGCATCTCATGTAACTGTGTGCAGGTGTATTAACACTCTCACTCTCTGGCTGGTACACACATACACACCAGATTTTGGATTACATATGTGATGACTTTGAGGCACCTGTGGGTAGGAGTGACCCTAGTTAACATGTGGGTTATATGTGTGTGTTCCTGTTACTGCCTAAGGAGGGGGTCAGGGCATGTTAGTCCTTTTCACCCCTGATTAGAGTGGAAGGACAGGGGCTTAGGAAGGCACTGGCTGATGGAGAGAGGATAGGCCTGGGGAGGAGAGCTCATTGCTTATAGATTTCTGTGGGCCACAATTGCTGGCCCCAACTGGATTTGACTTGGCTCCTGAAGCTACCACAGTGAGGCAAAGTTTGAAAAACTTTGTTTTGATGATGAACTTTGCTGTACAGGGGGTTAAGAGTGAAGCTGAGTGCTTAAGTTGAGTTAAGGAAGGGATTAAAGTCTTGTTAATTTTAAATAGATGCTTGGGCATTTTCTAATGAATGTTGGCTTTGCATAGGAACTTCCTACTTTTAGACTTAAAGAATGCTCAGGACTTACTGTCAGTTTTATTTTGCTTCACCTAACAGATGTCATGGAGTAGCAATTTAGGTATATGGCTGTGGCAGAACCTTCTCTTTACTCTCATCATCTCTGACATACCAAGGCAGATTTGTAGATTTCTAGGAAGCCCCTTCCATTAAATCTCTAAGACTTACTGGGAGCTTGGCAGGGTAGGAGCATGTTGTAGTGTTTGAGTTCTTGCTCTTAGGGGCATTTATGAATCAGCTGTTGATTCTCTCATCTCTTTTGTCTTTTCTCCTCTCCTCTTTTCCAGCCCTCTCCATTGGCCCAGGAAGCCCACCCTGCCCCATCACGCAGAGCACAGAAGGAAAGAGAGCCTCATGCCTGAACCGAGGGGAGCACCATGGATCTGACAAAGATGGGCATGATCCAGCTGCAGAACCCCAGCCACCCCACGGGGCTGCTATGCAAGGCCAACCAGATGCGACTGGCTGGGACTTTGTGCGATGTGGTCATCATGGTGGACAGCCAGGAGTTCCACGCCCACCGGACAGTGCTGGCCTGCACCAGCAAGATGTTTGAGATCCTCTTCCACCGCAACAGCCAGCACTATACTCTGGATTTCCTCTCCCCAAAGACCTTCCAGCAGATTCTGGAGTATGCGTACACGGCCACACTGCAGGCCAAGGCGGAGGACCTGGATGATCTGTTGTATGCAGCTGAGATCCTGGAGATCGAGTACCTGGAGGAGCAGTGCCTGAAGATCCTGGAGACCATCCAGGCCTCAGATGACAATGACACGGAGGCCACCATGGCTGACGGTGGGGCTGAGGAAGAAGAGGACCGCAAGGCTCGGTACCTCAAGAATATCTTCATCTCGAAGCATTCCAGCGAGGAGAGCGGGTATGCCAGTGTGGCTGGACAGAGCCTCCCTGGGCCCATGGTGGACCAGAGCCCTTCGGTCTCCACCTCATTTGGTCTTTCAGCTATGAGTCCCACCAAAGCTGCAGTGGATAGTTTGATGACCATAGGACAGTCTCTCCTGCAGGGAACTCTTCAGCCACCTGCAGGGCCTGAGGAACCGATGCTGGCTGGGGGCGGGCGGCATCCTGGGGTGGCTGAGGTAAAGACAGAGATGATGCAGGTGGATGAGGTACCTGGCCAGGACAGCCCCGGGACAGCTGAGTCCAGCATCTCAGGAGGGATGGGGGACAAGGTTGAGGAAAGGGGCAAAGAGGGGCCCGGGACACCCACTAGAAGCAGCGTCATTACCAGTGCTAGGGAGCTGCACTATGGGCGAGAGGAGAGTGCTGAGCAGCTGCCACCCCCCGCTGAGGCTGGTCAGGTCCCCCCTGGCCGACAGGAACCCCCGGTGCCACCCACAGAGAAACACCTGGGCATCTACTCCGTGTTGCCCAACCACAAGGCTGACGCTGTGTTGAGCATGCCGTCTTCGGTGACCTCTGGCCTCCATGTGCAGCCTACCCTGGCCGTCTCCATGGACTTCAGCACCTATGGGGGCCTGCTGCCCCAGGGCTTCATCCAGAGGGAGCTGTTCAGCAAGCTGGGTGAGCTGGCTGTGGGCATGAAGTCAGAGAGCCGGCCCCTCGGGGAGCAGTGCAGCGTGTGTGGGGTAGAGCTTCCTGACAACGAGGCTGTGGAGCAGCACAGGTAGGCCCTGCCCCTGTCCTGCACCTGCAGCTGGACTTCTGGCTCTGACACCCTCCCTCCATATCCTGACTGTTCCTAAGCCTGGAGCCCTGGCTCCCTTCTCTTCCTTGCAAAAAAATATACCTCCTTCAGTGTTCTGGGGGGCAGATTTTTCAGATGGTGGTGAGGAAAAATGGTTTTTTTTCAGCATCTTACCAGATTTTTCCCTCTCATTTTGCTTTGGGGTTCCTATTCGATCTTTCTGCTATTTGGTCTATACTTGTTTCCTGGAGGAACTGATAAAGTGGAGGGAAAACAAGGAAGAAGTGGGGTTCTGAGGGTTTCTCATGGCCCAAATCTAGCAAAAAGAACAGTTGCAGGTTCCAAATGGCCTTCCTGGTGAACAGTCCCCTCGACACTCCCATCCCTTGCTCAATCTCTCTTCTTGTGAACCCATTCAGGGGGAAGGATGCGAATAAGAGTCTTGATCTTGCAGCCTGTAGTCTCACCTTTCCTCACACTGAACTAAATGCTACTCTGGACTATTATGGGCTTCCTCTGGCTGCCCTTTGCTTTTCTATGAAATAAGCTTTCTTCAAGTTTATGACATGCTTGTTCCGTATCACCTGCTTTACCTGAAATTTCACTTTTGTTACAATAGCCTCCTGAGGTAGGTAATTTTTTTTTTTTTTTTTTACATAGGAAGTTGCTAAAATTCAGGCATAAAGTCCCTTTTCCAGGGTCACATAGCTAGAAAGAGGTAGAGTTGGATTCAAATTAGGGTTTTAACCTCCTCCTACTTTCCTGTCTCTTGGAGTTATCTGGGCTGGAAGAGGACCAAGGCTACAGAATGGAGGGTATTGACAATTGCTCATCAGAAGTGAAGTAAATGACAGAGGGAATAAGTAGTAGTTGTTTTTTTTTTTTTTTTTCTTTCTCCTGTTTCTGTGATGAAATGTAGGCCTGTCATTTTGCCCTCTTGTCCCTGAACTTGATGAATGGTGTCCACAGATCCAGTCGTCAATGATAACGTTTCCCTGAACACCCTTTGGCCTATTATTGGGTGATCTTGGGTGGGTTTTCTGCTTTGGTCCCCACTCTCCCTCACCTCTATACCTCTGTGCTGGTTTAGGTGTGGGGGACTAAAGGGGGTGGGTGGAGGCATCTGGAAGTGATCTAATCACCCTAGCTGCAGCACTCCCATGATGCCTGATTGGCAGCTCTGAGACTTACCTTGTGGAAAGTTGTCGCTGAGCTAAAAGTAGCCGATTTTTTTTTCCAGTGGGTGCGAAATATAACCACTACGAATGTGTGTCTCCTGAATGCTTATGCCTCTCAGAAATAGACTGAGGCCATATTTGTTTTTGCTCAAACTTTCCTAAAGAGGAAACCCCCTCCCCAAACTTGACCAGATAGATCTATCATCTCCGGATGTGAATTATTTCAGCTATATGCTATGAGAAATGGGGCATAGTGGAAAGTAACTTTTTCCTGGCTCTCGTCAAGTCCAGGTTGTTTTTTTCTACCCAAGAGGGCCATAGATGACATCACTCTGTGCGAGTTGCAGGTTTCTGTTCGGTGGGACCTTCATTCCTCTGAAATGAAGAAATGGAGGGTCAGCCGTGTTATCTTCCAAAGAGCTTGAGTGGTGTAATTCTCCATGTCTAGTGGTGAGAGTTATTTAAATTTTCTGAACTTTGCTTTACTCACTTTTTAAAATGCAGATGGTCCTCAGGTTTGGTGCTGAATTAATGAAGTAAAACCCAGAAATCACTAGAGTTGTAACTGGCACGCAGTCGCTGTAAAGGTGAAGAACTGACCCTCTGTCCCCAATCTTATTTATTCATTTATTTATTTACTTTTGGGTACCAGGGATTGAACTCAGACACCCTCAACCACTGAGCCACATCCCTAGCCCTATTTTTTTGTATTTTATTTAGACACAGGGTCTCACTGAATTGCTTAGTGCCTCGTTTTGGGCTGAAGCTGGCTTCGAACTCCAAGTCCTTCTGCTTCAGCCTCCTAAGCAGCTGGGATTACAGATGTGCACCACCGCACTTGGCCCCCATCTTATTTTGGCCTCTGCACCATCCTTATCGGCTCAGTTCTAGTGTGTAGTATGCAGCACCGCCTTCTACTGGGCTGTGTCGCCTGTGTGGTGGCACAGACGATGTCCCTGTCCTCACAGGCTTGCCATAGTGAGGCATCATCCTGGAATCCTGGGCATCATGCTGTAAGCTGCTGACAGGAAGAAGGTGCTTTTGACTGAGGGTGGAAAATCAGCCACTGCAGCCTGAGAAGCTGGACCTGGGGAGCCACCATGGATGGAAAGATCTGGGGGTCTGAGGAAATGAAGATGAGGAGACTTGACTCTGAAGTCCAAGTCCCCAATAGATGCACTTTGTGGGAGGCTATTTCCTTTCACTCACCTGCAAAGTGCCAAGATTAATGTGCTACTTCCCTGTTTCCTGCTCTTCTCTGTCTCAGCCACCCCCATCCCCCGAAATTATCAGCAGAATGAGAAATATTCTGGTGGGGAAAAAAATCACCGCTACCAGTACAAATAAAAAGGCAAGAAAAAAAAAAATACGTATCAGTGGGTGACTTTGATGCCAAGGAAGCTGAGGAATTGGCTGGAACTATAACAACAATGACAGGCTCCAGGGTTTATTTTATTTTAAACCAATAGGCTAGAGGATTGGTAAAGATTAAGTACCTGGCAGTTCTGCTTACTTTGTAGAGGGAGAAAGGGCAGAGTGCTGGAAAGTTAGGCAGGAAGTGGGGTTTGTTATGGAATCCCATCCATAGGTTTCCCCCTGCTTGACCCCAAGCTGGTGTGAAGTGAAGGGGGACAAATTGACTGGACAAATGGGTGGATTGAAACTTAGCAAACTTAGCCGGGCGCGGTGGCTCAAGCCTGTAATCCCAGCACTTAGGGAGGCTGAGACAGGAGAATCGGGAGTTCAAAGCCAGCCTCCCCAATGGTGAGGCACTAAGCAACTCAGTGAGACCCTGTCTCTACATAAAACACAAAATAGGGCTGGGGATGTGGCTCAGTGGTCGAGTGCCCCTGAGTTCAATCCCTGGTAC